>JAZKJV010004377.1:0-243656 GCA_037367405.1 Ottelia alismoides | reverse complement strand
TTAGTCACGCGCGTGGTTGGAAATTTTGCAGGTCCATCCTTGCGGGTTTTGGTTATTTGTGTCTGGACTGAAAATATATTTTATTCAGTATAAGTTTTGTGGAAATTTACAAGAACGCCCCTGGATTTTTGATATATTGCACATATACCCTTGCCAGGCTGGTTTAATTTTTATATGCTTGTTGTAATTAATTGACCTATCATTCTAACTCCAAAAATTCCACAAAAATAGGGTTAAGCTCCTGGACATGTGTACTTCCACGCCACCATTTTAGTTTTTGATTTTACTTGATTTTCATATTTATTAAAAATCAAAAACTCACTATTTGTGCACTGTCTAGCTTAGAAAATACCAAAAAAATATTAAAACACCTCCAAAAATTCCAAAAAAATCACCTAGTGTCTATTTTATCCTATTTTAGTGTCAGTCCAAAAATCATTAAAAAGTTCTAAAGAAAAACACTAAAAATTTAAATACACTCAAAAACTTCAAAAAAAATATATAAAATAGTAGAAAACTCCAAAAAATATAAACCCAGGTCCTGTTTGTTCTCTATTTTATTCTCTTTATTCGAAAATTAGGGTGAAAAATTTTGGTTGCTGTGTGCTAATTTTAATTTGCATTTTACTCACAGCCAGCACATATTTCACTGTTTTGCCTTGTTTGGCTATTTGAAAATATCAAAAACACCTTGAAAAATCCCCAAAAATCACAAAAACAGTAGAAAACCACAAAAATACCAAAAAGATTTTATTGCTGAATTTTTGATAATTTTTACTTAGTTTTATAAATATTTTACCTTGCCTTTTATTCCATTGTCTTTAAATTCCAATATTGAAAAAGAAAATAAAAATCATAAAATGTAAAATATAAAAATCAGAAAATTAAAAATCAAGTACAAAATTAAAAATTAAATAAAAATAAAAAAAATAAAAATTAAAAACCCACAAAAATTCATTTGCTTGCTTGCTTAGTGTAGACACATCACATACACATTCACTTGTGCACACATTTGCTTGAACTACCCTGCTTGCTCCCTGTGTTCGAACTCTCTGCATACTTGTCACTATACACCATTTGTGCAGAGTTAAAAATAAATTTTGACTCCACATTAGTTCTAATTTGTTGATCTTTAGTGTGGGTTAATTGTTGATTAAATACACTTTATTGTGGGTCGCCGCATCGACATCGGTTGTCTCCGCCTTGTGTGAGACATACTCTTTAGACCTACGATAATCTGTGTTTATCAAATGGCGCCGTTGCCGGGGAGCAACAACGAGTAGTTCACATTTTGTTTGATTGTGTTGATTGTCTACCATAGCTTATCTCTCTTGCACTTTTGATACATTTATTGATTGAGCTATTCTGACCATCCTTTCTTATCTTCTTGCGAGGGACCGCGGAGCGAGGCGGATCGCCTAGGTGACCCGGAGCATCCTTGGGAAGCGGAGCCGGCTATTCTTTAGCCAAGCCGGCAGGAGAGAGCAGGAGGAGTGAGAGAGAGTGCTTAGATTAGTTGCATTTTTTTCGTGAGAGAGTGACTTTGTTAATTTGTAATAATACAGGTACTTTGGACTTGGACACTACCGGGCCCAATTTCCAAGTGTTTGTTCACTTGGGGGCTCACCGCAGTTTTGTCGGCTTTTCATCGCATTTTTTTTGTTTTCCGGTTTTATTTTCTTCACTTTGTGTGATTGAGCCCTTAGATTTAGGATTGCTTGCGATAGATTAAGGCCAAACACCTAATATATCTTGCATGTACCTATAGCCGCGTTTGGACTTAGTCAAAATTTAAACAGTCTGTTCATTTATCTCTTAACCCGTGTGCCGTGAGCGAGCCCCATCAAGCGCTACTCCTGAACTCGAGTGTGTCGAGAAGAGGAGGGGTGAGCCAAGACCGGACTCTTAGGTTAAAGATAAGTGGCCGACTTGTGGTTCTTCACGATAATAGCAATTTCTGAAATTTAGGGCGATTTCATCGGCTTTGCATTTGCATATAGATTAAGTTTCAATTCTGCTGAGCATCCCTGCATGTAGAGTGTTGGAGGCAAGGTGAGCATTTACGCTTTAGCATACATCATCGTTTTGTCGCTTGCATTGCTTTTCCGACTCTCTACCTCTGATTTTGATCACCTAGGTGCTTAAAAGAATTGACTCCCCGTTAGGTCCGTGCATTTTTATTAAAAAACCAAAAAAAAAGTGATAATCAATAAAATTGGGACTGCTAATATTACTCGACCCTAAAATCGACCAAAAAGAAAAATATTGTCTTGGGGCGAGTAATCCCCTCATTGTCTTCGTTTTACTTGCTTACGCACACGCTAAGGATTAGTGCCCAAATCCCATTGAGCCCCTAAGTGTTTGTACAACTTCTTGACTTTTTCACCTAACTCTAAAACAGACAAGATAAAAAGACCGATTTTTCGGTCTCTACCGAGTTGAGTAGGTGAATTGAGGGTTTGATTGTTTCATTTATTGTTTGTGATTGTTTTGTGTGTGTCCTAGATCTCTTCTGCGCACTTGCGCCTTTCTTCCCACTTCTCTTGACTTGACCATCGTGCTCTCCCGATCATTGTCTTTTGTTTTCGAGATGGACCCCTGGAGCGTATTTTATCCGAACTTTGCGGATCCCTCGTTCACTCCAGCCGGTCCACCTCCTTTTTTCCAGGAGGACTTTGCTCCTGATTTTTGTACATATCCGCCTCAGCCGCAGTATCAGGACTCGGATTTCTATCCACACCCACCTCCACCTCCGTATTTTCCACCTTCACATTCACCTGAGTCTGACCTGTTGGAGTCACCTCCCACGACCTCCATGAGTGTTGTCATGAACCTAATGCTAGAGCACATCAATTTGATGAAGGAAAATCTTGACACTTTGAGAGAATATCGGACTAGTGCTCTTTTCATTGAGGATACAGCTTTGCTTGTGAAGAATCATGGGAGCTTGCAATCGCCAAAAATACAAAAAAATGAGAAAAATTTAAAAATCCAAAAAGATTTCGGGAGACACTTGGTTGATCAAGATTTTGAGGAGAGAGTCCACTTGCCAGAACCCTGGACCACACACCCTGTCACATCCAGTCCCACCTTTGACCCTGAGGATGCCGCTGTACAGACTGCTCTTGGCATGCCTCATGTATATGCCGATTCCGACTTCCTCCCTTGTATGGTGGAAGTCCAAAAATTCAAAAAAATGTTATCTGAACCCGAAGTGGTGGCTACTATTCATGAAATCATCCGTGCCCCACTTCAGCAGGCCATGACCCAAGTATCTGCTCCTCTTCCCACGAAGAGAAAGCGGAGGAGCAGATCTGAGCATCACATTTTGACCATGGCCACTGCCCTCGCCATCACACACCGTCCCATTCCCAAGAAGAAGAACACAGCTACACCTTTCATCACTTGCACCATCTCTGACCATACTTGTGATCGCACTCTCTTAGACGGCGGTGCATCTATTAGCATATTACCCTTCTCGCTGGTACAGTCTCTTCACTTAGGGCCTCTCAAGAAGACCAGGATGATCGTTCAGTTTGCTGATGGATCAATCAAGAGGCCGAAGGGTATCCTTGAAAACGCCGTCATTTCTATTCAGGGCACGAGCCACAATGTTGATTTTGTCGTGCTGCCCATGGAGAGCTCCACAGGGGAGCCATCTCCAATCATCCTGGGACGACCATTCCTCGCCTCTGCGAGGGTCGTTATTGACTATGGATCAGGAGAGATTCGCTTCCGTCCTGTTGACGAGAGCGAAGTGTTGATCACTGCACCCACAGTTGACCAGAGACCTGCTCCTGATGCACCTTCACCGATTATAGCTGACTCTGAGGCCCATGACAGATCTGATGATACTAGAGATACTTCCTTAGCGATCCCTGATGAGCCCCGACGGATCCCCCGAAAGGGAGGAAGTCGGAAAGCATGGACCTCACTAATCCTCCTCCTGGTGTGTGGTGATGTGTTGATGAGATCCAGAGTATTTATGTGATTGAACCATTCGATCAGGGGGCAGATACCAAGATAATTGAGGATGCTTATGATGTTGCCCATTACTTTGAGAGACCTCATAAGGCAACAAATGACCCAGGTAAGACTAGACAGGACGGATCTAGTTTGACTACTTCCACTGATAAATCCGTTCCTGGCCCTTCACAGGTCAAGATGATTGAGGTCGGTTTTGATGCTACTATTTATTTTGATAAATTCAGACCTCTTGTTGAAGACAAGGATTCAGGTGAGAGTCTTGAGGACGATCTGAGTTCGTATACTTCCACTGATGATTTCGTTCCTTTTGATTTTGACCTGGACGAGGACTCGCAGGACGACTCCGATTACACTTCTTCCGAGGATGATGAGTTTGTCCCATTTCACTTCGATATCGGTGAGACTTCAAGGCCGGACCTAGTCGTACTTCTTCCACTCACCCGTCTGTGCCTTCACACCATAGGACCACCAAGGGAGAACCTAGCCAAACTGCTTCCATCGATCAGTTCGTCCCTTTTCGATTTGACTCCACTGAGGGCCTTCCCCGTGTCGACCCTGATCGGCCTCCGTCCACTGTGGACCCCGATGTCGACATACACCATATCCGATCTATCCTCAGCGGTCCCGTAAGAAGGTTTGCTTTCCACCTTCTGACGATCACCCATTTATGTTGTAGATTCTATCCTGTGACTCTCTTTCCATCTCCCGTTTTTGCTCGTCTACCCATTTCTCGTGTTTGCCTTGCCTAGGACGCACTTTGTCCTAAGTATAGGGGGGTGGACGAGCCGAGTGTTCCTTCTTCGTTCTGTGTCATCGCTCCTGTTTGTTGTCTATACTTAGGGCTTCTTTTACCCTAAGTATAGGGGGAGCGGTGTGTACCTTCTCATGATCTCATCTCTTTTTCTTTTCTTCTTTTCTTCTTTTCCTACTCTATCTTCTTCATCTATCAAAAAGGTGCCGCCCTTGTAGACAGTTTTCCATACTTAGGACATACTTTGTCCTAAGTATAGGGGGGTGTGCACCCCGAGTATTTCCATTCTTTGATCCTCTCCATTGTCTCCTCTTCTTGTCTATACTTAGGGACATCTTACCCTAAGTATAGGGGGAGACAATCTGAGTACGATCTGTTCATTCCCACCCTTGACCCTCCCTGCGTTGTGTACAGTCTGCTATACTTAGGATTATTTGATCCTAAGTATAGGGGGGACGGTCAACTTCTCATTCATTGATTCATTCATTCTTTAGACTTGCCTATACTTAGTACGAGTTATGTCTTCTCTTTTCTCTCCGATCTATGAGGACATAGCTCAAGCTAAGTATAGGGGGGTCGTATATACTACGTATATACTTTAGCCATAACTCGTACTTTCGTATTTTCCTAATAATATGGCTAATAATTCTTTAAAAATTCATTAAAATTCTTTAATAAAAAGATGTGGTTATTCCTCAAATTCTTTTTGAATATACTGATTAATAAATCAGGTGAAAATGTTTTTTGCAAAATGTTTGAAAAATAGTTTGAAAATCTTTGTGAACATCTATTGAAAACTATTTTGAAAATATTTTGTTACATGTTTTCAACCTTTGTAAAAATGTGTGGTTTGTAAAATTTATTTTCTTTGTGTAAAATAAAATGTTTGAAAAATGATTTGCAAATGGTTTGAAAATGGTTGCAAAAATATTTGAGAAACCTATATATATACTGTTTTGAAAGCCTTTGCAAAATGATTTTCAAATGTGTGTACATGTTTGTAAAAATTATTTTGGACTATAGTTTTCAAAAATTGTTTGAAAAGCTTGTGTCAAATAAGTTTGAGGAATACTAACATCACACCAAAATCCACTACCTATACATATGTATAAAATTGATCACTTACCCTTGTAAATTCGTAAAATCCACTTCTTGTATATATAAGAAGCACGCCCGTGTACATATTTTCACCTAGTTTTTAGCCAAAACTTTTTGTTTTCAAAAAAAATCCCAAAAACATTTGCAAAAACTAAAATCCAAAAACATTTGAAAGATCTTTTTGAAAAATACAAAAAAATTGCATCTGCATGCGCATGCATCATCTTTTCAAAAATCCATAAAAAGTTCAAAATCTTGAAAATTGTATCACAAAAATATTTCTTGCATAGCATGGCATGAACATTTTTCGGATTGAGTTTGATAGTTGAACAAGTCTAAGTAAAATCCGGAGATTGGAGCTTGATTGGACCTTAAAATATACCTAATAACAGGAACCTTATAGGAACTGGGTTTGAGGTACTTCAGGTCTAGTTTACTTAATTCTTTGAGGATCACGGGACTTGGTTCAATGGATTCTTGACTGCCTAAGTAGAGTATTTCGGAGCACACGCACGACTCTTGTTGATAATGACCTAACTTGGACACCTGCACCTTTCACATAGCTCTCCACGGATGAGGTGGTGAGGAGGCAATCTCCTTTGTCTTGGGGTAGCATATGAGGGTAGTACTTCTAGGCGGAACCTCTCTTCTTCTTATAGTGAAGGAAGTGCGCCTCAACTTGGTCTAGTAGTGATGAAGGCTAAAGACAGAAGCCGTGGGTTGCAATAAAGCTTCAAAAGAGGGATAGTCTACTGGCTCAAGAGGAAAATTTCTTGTATATATGCTGCACCATGTAGATATGTTGTACAGATGCAATTGAAAAAAAAATGCAAAAATGCAAAAGAACTCCAAAAAAAAGTGGTGGGTCGGATTGAAAATTTAATAACCCCACCGGAGTGTATATAGTCCAATAAAGCAAAAGCTTATGGTATCCATGTTACATCTCATGAAGCTTGCAGCGGGAGACTTGGCTACACTGGCTGAGCTTCCAAAAGTCTATACTTCTTCCCCCTCTTCTTGAGCCGGTTGCACTTGAACTTAGAAGGGAATACCCCGCTTCTTGAGGAAAGAGTTGCTAGACCAAGGCATTAGAGTTACCAGGTTGGGGGAGGTTGTTTCTTTGTCACTTCTGAGGTGGGGAGCTACATATCACTTACACTGTACGAGTCAGATTCATAGTCATAAGAGTTTGCGTATGAGTTGAAGTATTTCTGACCTGGCTATTGAGGAGACTTGGACAGAGTTTTGGGATTCTCAAGGACTGTTGGATTTCAAACTTGGTTCTCATTAAGGTTCCAACCACACTAAAATTCCAAAGGTCCGACTTAAGCTCCAAACTTCGATTTTGCGAAGACAAGTTCGATAATTAAACTTAATCTAATTTTCTTCTTTTTCTTTTCTTTCTTTTTCTTTTTGCACTTATTGCATAAGTGTTTGCTAGGGACTAGCAAAGGTAAAGTATAGGGGGATGATGAATCCACATTTCATCATCTTTATTCTATCATTTTGGCACCAAAAACCCTGGCAAATGCCTGTAAATAGCCTTAAATCAAGCATCTTAGCATTCATGCATGTGCATCTAAACAGTGTGTAAATTGCTGTAATTAAGGCCAAAATTATAGAATAAATAAAGAAAAGAAAAAGAATAAAATATTGTAAATATTTTATGACCCAAACCCCCCGAGACCTAGGCATCTTGATGAATAGGTCGACAAGGAATAAAGTAGGGGGAGATAAGGTCAGAAACACAGATAAAACACCTATACATTTTATTCATTCTTTATTCATTTTGGGACCTATTTTTGGTTCCACTTTTTATACATCAAATAAAGAAACTTTGTACATGAAAGTTGTAGATAATTTAATAAAGAAAAATACAAAATTGATTTCACAGAAAAATAATGTACAGATAAAAGTTATGGTCTGAATAAGAATCCAGAATCCCAACTTCCCAAACCTGTATCTCACAAATAAAAACTCCAAATGCAGCCTACTCACCTTTAATTGTATATAGAATAAAATAATCTATCCAATGGTGGTGGTTTCGCATTTGGCAGAGCTACGGTTTAAAAGTTGAGTTTTGGACCCTCATTGTATACTTGTACATATTAAAATATTCAATTTATTATTTATTTACTATTTTTATAATTTTATATTTTTATAATGTTGTTAATAATACTTGTAATAATTATGTATATTAAAATCAGAATAAAAACATCATTAAAACTCAAATAAAATACTTGTACATATTTGATACATAGGTATTATACATACACTTATACCTATATAAAATACCTTTATATTTTATTTAATATACAAAATAAATCAGAAAAATAAAATAAAAATATTTTTTGTGTAAATAAAAGTATTCTGTAAGTTTATAAAATACTAAATAAAAATAATAAAAATAAAATACCTAAATAAAAATAAAATACTGAAATACATAGATATAGATACCTATAAGGGTATAAATGCAAACTTGTAAAAATATACTTCATAAAAATAAATAAAAATCACCATAAAATAATTTATAAAAAATAAACATTTTTTATTTTATAACCAAAATTTAAATAAATCATTTTCTATTTTTTATTGCATTTCTAAGCATTTTTGTCAAGGTTTTTTCTGGTTGGTCCACGTGGACCAACCAGAGCTCTTCCTTGGTTGACCTCGGTCAACTCTCTGACCGAGGTCTGGCTATTGTCAGACTGCATTTTTCTTGGACTTTGCGGATTTTTCCAGGCCAAATCTTTCACCGATTGGCCTCGGTCCCTTCTGCGAAGTTGAAGACCTCTGATCCACCTAGCTCGCCCATGCATCATCTCGGGGATTGGATCGAAGGAACACCCGTGACGCCTCCTCGAAAGTCGCTCCAGAGCCATCTTTCAAAACACCACCCAAAACTCCTCCAACCTTTGAACCAGCTTTGGGCGCCAAAAACCTTCGGGTGAGGGTCGAGGGCTAGTCTCCGGTGACAGGGGAATCCTCCCCCATCTCAGGCGAGGTGCGGCGAAGCACCTAGGGCTGCGTTCCAACTCCATCTCCGGCCACCGCCGTGAGGTCTTCTTCCTCGTGGTCAACGCCATTTGAGGGCAGTTTCCTTCTTGTATTTCTTATAAGTAGATAGCTGTTAGTATAGGATTTCGGTTAGTCTATTTAGATTGCCATTTCAACCATCAATCAGTGCCGGATACCATCACGAACACCTCGCCGGAGTTCTTGAACTCCGGCCACCATTTTCACCACTCCACGCCACCATTCCCTTTTTTGCTGGCCCTGGAACCTTTGACTTCTGTTGGTACTTTTATTGCAGGTGTCCAGGAGCAAGGGACCCCCATCTGGGGTCGATTTTGATAGGTCTGGAGCACCTGGAGCGCGCCACCTTCTCCAGCGCAACCCATTGTCACAGGCGCTCCAGGCGCTCCTCGGAGGTCCTCGCGGGGAGAGGAGGAGCTCCAGCTCCATTTTGCCCCTGGTCTTACACTCCCAGGTGGTCGGTGGGTCGTCGGAGGGGCGTTCGAAACTCGGCCCAGCCGCGTTCTTGACCGTTCTTCCAACCCCCGTCTGAGCCGTCTGATCATAGCCTCCCTCCAGGAAGCACAACCTCCGTCGGATCTGGGGCCTCTCACAACCGTTTGATCATTCAGCCCAGATTTAATCTACACCGCGCATCCACGAAGGGGTATCACGGCCCCACGTCTCGACACGTGTATAAGTGACAAAAGGGGACCGTCGGATCGCCCGCCTTTGACTGGGTATTTTGCAACCTCTACCCGGCATTTTTTTGTATTTAATCTCGAGCACTCAAACTTTCATCTGCCGTTTAATTAATTTTGTAATAATTATACTTGACCCCCCGCAATTTTGCGTAATTGCCTTTAAGTCCCTGCCAAGCGCGTGCTAGTCACGCGCGTGGTTGGAAATTTTGCAGGTCCATCCTTGCGGGTTTTGGTTATTTGTGTCTGGACTGAAAATATATTTTACTCAGTATAAGTTTTGTGGAAATTTGCAAGAACGCCCCTGGATTTTTGATATATTGCACATATACCCTTGCCAGGCTGGTTTAATTTTTATATGCTTGTTGTAATTAATTGACCTATCATTCTAACTCCAAAAATTCCACAAAAATAGGGTTAAGCTCCTGGACATGTGTACTTCCACGCCACCATTTTAGTTTTTGATTTTACTTGATTTTCATATTTATTAAAAATCAAAAACTCACTATTTGTGCACTGTCTAGCTTAGAAAATACCAAAAAAATATTAAAACACCTCCAAAAATTCCAAAAAAATCACCTAGTGTCTATTTTATCCTATTTTAGTGTCAGTCCAAAAATCATTAAAAAGTTCAAAAGAAAAACACTAAAAATTTAAATACACTCAAAAACTTCAAAAAAATATATAAAATAGTAGAAAACTCCAAAAAATATAAACCCAGGTCCTGTTTGTTCTCTATTTTATTCTCTTTATTCGAAAATTAGGGTGAAAAATTTTGGTTGCTGTGTGCTAATTTTAATTTGCATTTTACTCACAGCCAACACATATTTCACTGTTTTGCCTTGTTTGGCTATTTGAAAATATCAAAAACACCTTGAAAAATCCCCAAAAATCACAAAAACAGTAGAAAACCACAAAAATACCAAAAAGATTTTATTGCTGAATTTTTGATAATTTTTACTTAGTTTTATAAATATTTTACCTTGCCTTTTATTCCATTGTCTTTAAATTCCAATATTGAAAAAGAAAATAAAAATCATAAAATATAAAATATAAAAATCAGAAAATTAAAAATCAAGTACAAAATTAAAAATTAAATAAAAATTAAAAAAATAAAAATTAAAAACCCACAAAAATTCATTTGCTTGCTTGCTTAGTGTAGACACATCACATACACATTCACTTGTGCACACATTTGCTTGAACTACCCTGCTTGCTCCCTGTGTTCGAACTCTCTGCATACTTGTCACTATACACCATTTGTGCAGAGTTAAAAATAAATTTTGACTCCACATTAGTTCTAATTTGTTGATCTTTAGTGTGGGTTAATTGTTGATTAAATACACTTTATTGTGGGTCGCCGCATCGACATCGGTTGTCTCCGCCTTGTGTGAGACATACTCTTTAGACCTACGATAATCTGTGTTTATCACCCAGCTCGCACAGGAGCAGGGGTTCGAGCTCCACCGTCCGTCGCTCGCCGGAGCTCGCTCATCCCGACGCATCGACCACCTTCACGCCGCCTCATCGGGTCGAGGCACTTTGCCCTCGACCCGCGAAGCTTCTGACCCACTTTGCAGGTCCGGAGGAGGCCATCTGAGGCTTCCCTACATCCAGGCCAGGAGCTTCCCTCCGCCGACCTCGCCGGAGCCCCTCCAAGGCTCGGCTGGGCCATCGGAGGGCACCAACACCTGCGGAACTTCATCGCGAATCTTCTCCGATATCCAGAGGCAGCCGAGGAGGACCACCGCGCTCGCACGAGGCCGGCGAAGCTCGCCGGCCAACTGTTCTTCCAGAGTCCTCGAGCACCGTCCGATCGCCCTCAGCTCCCCAGTTCGCATCACGTCCCTCCATTCAGGAGCTGCAGCCACCGCTTGATCAGCCCGAGGGACGATCTGGACCGTTAGCGCATATAGAGAGACACCAGCACCCGAGGCCGTCAGATCTTCCACGTGTCTCCTCCACTGCGTCGATCAGGCCCACGTGCGGAAGGAGAGAGGCGCCCGTCGTCCAGGACCGTTAGATCAGCCACGCGTCCATCATCCAGCCGTCGACGTAATAAAGGGGTAAATTACCGTAGGCCCCCTCTTAGTTTATGCTTTACGTTTCAGTCCTGTAAATATTTTGCGTCTTTTATTTACGTTGGGTTATTTGCACATTGGACCTCGTACTTTTCAGTATTTGCACTTATGCCCCTGTATGTGTGAGCCACGTGCTTCGTCACGTGTATATTTGGTGTATTTGCAACATTAGTCATGTAGTTCTGGTTGTTTGTTAATGAATGAAAACTTTTTGGTAATTGCATATATGCCCCTGTGAGTGTTTTAATTGCACATGTGCGTCTTTTAGTGGGTTATTTGCAACACAGCCCCTGGACTTTTGGTACGAGTTACCAAAAGGTCCTCGGACTTGTTTTTTCTTACCAGAAGGTCCCTGAGTGCCCCAGGCACGCGCCACGCGCGTGACTTGTTGGGTTAATTGCACCTGGACCCCCAGAACTTCGGGTATTTGCACTTCAGTCCATGTGCACAGTGCCCTCGTGTGATTTTTGAATAAAATATCAAATCACCTCCAAATTCGATGAAAATTTGACACATGGCTCCTGCCATGTTGTAGGATTTTTGAGAATTTTTGAGGACATTTCTGATTTTATTTGTTATTTTTTAAAATTCAAAAACCTCTATTTTAGCTACTGTCTAGAATTAAAAATCCCAAAAAAATATAAAACCCCCTCAAAAATTCCACAAAAATTAGGTACTGTTTCTTTTGTGTTTCTTGATTTTCTAGCCAATTTTGGCTATTTTTCATTGCTGAAAACCCATAAAAACTTAAAAACCCTCAAAAACTCATAAAAATTCTAATAAATACGTTAAAAACCCAAAAACAATAATTTTGGTACTCAAATTTTCCTTGTTTTACCTAGTTTACAGGAAAAATACCTCCAGGTCCTCTTGAGGTCCTTAGCTATTTTATCTAGGGATTTTGGGCCTGGCTGGACAGTACCTTGCATTCTTGCTACTGTTTGATTTTTAGAAAATAAAATACACATCAGAAAAATCCCAAAAATTCACCAAAAACATTAAAAAACATAAAAAACATAAAAATATTTTTGTCTGAATTTTTGCTTACTTCTTGATGCATTAAATAATTTGTTGAAGTGTGCTTGCTTTTGCTCTTCTCATTTTCTTCACATATTAAAAATTCCAAAAAAAATTAAAAACAATTAAAAACCACTAAAAAATGTTTTCCCTTTTTCTCTGATTTTTTGACTACTTCGTAGGCTTTTTAGCCAATCCGTGCTCCTTGTGTTCGACCCTGGGTGCTATACCAGGTTAAATATATAGCAGGACCGCTTTTCGTGATGTTCTTGATTTGATCTTTTTCGAGTGGTTCATTTTTCTTGATATACATTGTCTGATCGCTTGGGGTCACAACGACCTATTTCTGTACCTTATACCCTAGTGATCGGCCGTGTCATCAGTCGTACCACTTATTAACCTAGCATCCCGTTAGGCATTGTCAAGATGACCACAATTTAGCCTTCAGGACAAGGCTCTTTATTGTTAATCATTTAAGGAAGGTCGTGATGACCTGGGAGGAACTTAAGTCTGAGTTCTCCAAAAATTCTATCCATTTGGTCATCTTAGTCAGATGCGAGCATGGATCAACAACTTCTCCCTTGGACCACACTAGTCCATACATAAAGCCTGGGAGAGGTTTTGATTTGCAAGGGAAGTGCCTCCACCATGACATTCCACAGACCAGTCCGATCCAACATTTATTCGGGGGCCTAGCACTTGAAATCCAAAGGCTTGTTGATGCCACATGTAGCGGTTCTCACTTCAACAAGGACGAAGCGTCGTCTGGCAAATATTTAAAGAACTAGTTGAAGGAGAGGCTACATTTTCTTCGTCCTGCGCATATCAAAGATAATTGCAGATTCACCACAAGCTAGTGAACATGGCGACATCCAGTGAAGTGGACATGGATGAGAGATCTAACTTGAGTATCATAGAGAGCCACCTGTCCAAAGTTGATATAATCAAGAAGCGATCACATGATCTCAAGAAATTATCTGTGATCGACCAAAGGACCCAACATCTAGACAAGCTAGATCGAATTTCCCAGGAGCTGGAGATACTTCTCAACACCATCAACATCGTCCAGTCTATGAGTCTTGGAGACACAACTCCCATTAAGTCAATAAAGCCACCATTACCACATTAGCCTCAGCCGAGTTCATGTCAGCCTTAGGTTCAGTATGTACAATACATGTAAATACCTGACCAGGCACTACAACAACCATCTAAACATATTATCGTCTATCAGCCAGAGCCCCAACCCCCATCATATGCGGATCTGTTTTTCCCACCACCACCCAAATCCAAGAGGTGAATGCCATTTGAAACAATGATACACATTTGACCGATCCATGGAGACAACACCAGGGCCAATCCTATACAATTAGGTTGTATCACCAATCCTATACAATTTTGTAATTAAGGACAATGAATTTTCTTCTATGAATATTCTTTTTCCAGATGCAATGAAAAATACCAAAAATATAAGAAATTTAAAAAATGCATTATTTGATGTCGATGTGGCTGAAATTATTGAAAGTCTTATTTTATAAACGTCATTGATGAAGTCCATGGAATACATGCTAGATGTTAAGAAAGGTTTCAAACATATATGTACCTCTAAGCATTAGAGCCGAAAAAATAGACACAGTAGAGGAGAGAAACATATACTAACCATGACACGTGAATGTTATCAATGATCTCCCTAAGAAAAAGAGGAATAAGGGAGCATCCTTAATCAGATGTCATATATTTGATCAGACTTTCGAGCGAACTTTGTTTGATAATGACTCTTTTATAAACCTCATGCACGCCTCATTGCTTGAAAATTTGAGCTTGGAGTGCTTAAGCTTACTCGGATTATTCTATCATTTGCATATCGATCTATTAAGCAGTTCAGGGGTTTGTTATAAGATGTTATAGTGATTGTGCAGGATATGCACTTTCCTGTGGATTTTGTGCTCCTAGACATGGACTCTCCTACATTGTTACTCCATACTCCCATCATTCTTGGCTGACCATTTCTTCGAACCGCCGAAGTGGTCGTCGATTATGGGTTTGGAAAGATTACATTCTGTTCATGTAGTGGCAAGGTCACCATGGACATGATCAACAAGCCAAAAGCTGCATCTGACGAAGGGAAGCCAACAACATCTAAAGATTGTGACATTGTTGATATCAGTGATCAACAAACTTCTTTGAATGATATTGGGACATAGGAAATCATCTTTTTAGAGGAGGAGCTGGAAAGCACAGTCGATCCTTGCTCAGTTGTCACTTGGGAAATAGATATAGAGTCAGAATCACAAATTAACTTATTTGAAGAAGATTCATACCATACCGAACATGAAGACTTCATTGCAGATATGTTCGGCAAATTTATATCAGAGCCAGCAGTGAGAGAGGTGGACAACATCTCAATAGATACAACAGATCATCCATCTACGAGCGCAATTTCTGAAGTGTCCTTAAAGCAGACTCAACAATTTCCTTAACTCAAACAGCTCCCTACAGATCCGATGTACACATTCCTTGCATATGAAGCATACATGTGTCCGATTATAATCAACAACGGGTTGAACTCTGGATCAAGAATCTCGACTTCTTAAGGTTCTAGAGAAGAATTGCAAGGCACTTGGTTGGAAAAGTTTCGGATTTCTGAGGGATAAATCCACCCTTGTGTCCACACCACATTTATCTTAAAGATGACTACAAACCATCCTAAGAATTTTAGAGAAGATTGAACCCTAATATTTGGGATGTTGTAATGAAAAGAATCATGAAATGGTGTGAAGTTGGCTTCATCTATCCCATCTCCAACTCAAAATGGGTGAACCCTCTGCATGTTGGTCTAAAGAAATCAGGGCTCATTGTGGTTAAGAATGATGAAGGAGAGGAGATCTCTACCCAAGTACCAACATCTTAGTGTTTGTGTGTGTTGACTACCACCACCTGAATTCAGCTACAGAGAAGGACCACCTTCCGCTTCCATTCATCTATCAAGTTCTTGAAATAATAGTTGGGAAATAATTCTTCTGCTTTTTAGATGGGTACTCTGAATACAACTAGGTGGCAATTACTCCTGAAGATAAAGAGAAAACAACTTTCACCTGTCCATTTGGTGTGTATGTCTTTCAAAGAATACCCTTTGGATTGTGTAATGCCCCTGCTACATTCTAAAGTTGCATGCTTGAAGTCTTCGTCGATATAATCGTGAGTTTTCTCGAAGTTTTTGAGGATGATTTCTCAATCGACGGTGACAGCTTCGATTCTTGTCTCATGCACCTAGACAGAGTACTATAGAAGTGGCATGAAGCTATTTGGTTCTATCATGGGAAAATAGTCACTTCATGATAACTGAAGGGATGGTTCTAGGCCACACTGTTTCCAAGCGAGGCATGGAAGTCGACCCACAAAGGTGGATGTCATTGGTAAATTAGAGCTACCTCAAAATGTGACGAACGTGAGATCATTTCTAGGACATGTTGGCTTCTATCGTAGATTCATAAAGGATTTCAGGAAACTTGACCGACCTCTCATAGAGCTTCTCTACAAGGAGACCGAGTTTATTGTAGATCAGAAGGTTCTGCATCATTCTTTGAGCTGAAAGATCTCACCACTCAGGCTTTAGTCCTACAGTCACATGATTGGTCTCTTCCATTTGATATCAAGACAGATGCAGCAGACTTCGTAGTTGGGCTTGTGTTAGGACAAAGAAGAGAGAAATTGCCCTATGCCATTCACTATGCCAGTAAAACATTTAATAAAGCATAAAGACATTAATACACACTTGTTGTAGAGTTATAATAAATTTTAACTCCACATTTTTTATAATCATTGTTTTAATTTATCTTGTGGGTTAATTGTTGATCGAATGAGGTTTCGTCTGAGGTCGCTTCGATGATTGTCGATCCGCCTTGTGGATTGACAAGACCGGCAAAACCTCAGTCATCAGATAGATTTTCATTGTACATATTTATTTGCATATTCTCTCTCTCTTATTTCTTCTGCTAAATAATTGTTTATCCACTTTTGACATTTTTCTTTGTTGTATTTCGCTGCTAAATAATTGTTTATCCACTTCTGACATTTTTCTTTGTTGTATTTCTTGCGAGGGATTGTGTGGTAAAAGTGACTTCTCAGGAAGCTAGTGCACCTGAGCTGCGATGAGATTGCCCTTTTCTGTAAAGTTTAATTGGAGAGAGCAAGAGAGGGAGAGAGACAGAGAGAGAAGAGCAAAGTTTTTATATTATTTACTATATATTACCTTTATAGCATATATTGTCATTATTATATATAATAATATATTATATTTTGAAAAATAAAAAAGAAATTTAAAATTTAAAATTAAAAAGAAAATAAAATATAAAAATATAAAAATATAAAAATATAAAAGCACTAAAATCTCTTAAAAATTCACATATAATTAAAAACCCACAAAATCTCAAAAGCAAAAAGACAAAAAGAAATAATAAACGAATTAGGTTTGATTAGTAACAATTGATCTCGATTCTTCAATTTATATCGTTTGCTCTATATAGTACGATACTCTACATACTTATACCCTATACACATATATTTTGTAGAATTAAAATTTAAATTAAATCTACTCACTTCGTGTCGATTGCTTCATTCATTTTGTGTGAGTTAATTGTTATTTGATTTCGCTTTTATGTTCGATCACCTCAACGATTGTTGATCTGTCTCGTAGATTAACAGACTGGCCAAAACACCATGTGTGGATTCAGATTCCAAGGTCTTAGAGAGATCTTGAATAGTTGAAAAACTTTTCAAGAGGACAACTTTTACTTGAGGTTGAGATGGATAGAATTGATGTTTCACTATGTTTGTTCAAAATCTATGCAACATTGGCTAACTATTAATGTTGATATTATCTTCATATATTGTTCCTTTTTCCTATGTTTTGGTGTACAATTTTCAAGTTTTTCTGATATATTTTACAATGTCCAATCTTTTCCATTTTTGCATTTTAAAGTTGAATTGTCTTGTTAGTCAACAAATCTAAGTGATGAGTCAACTAGACAATGCTGAGGTGCCATGATTACTTGAATAAACCTTCCTAGATGACCTTGTGGTCAAACTGCTGCTAGGGGTTACACTTGTTGGCAGTTGCACGAAGGATTTGGTCCCTCCTGAGACCACAAACTGAGGGCATGGGAGGGATGAGGGTGGGACCAAACGAGGGCTTTCACGTCTATAATTAAACCTCCAATAAAGAAGAGAACATATATCGATCAAAGTCTCGTCGAGGGAGCCCACTCCTGATTACAACCCATCTCTCTCTCCGTCTCTCGTGTTCTCTCTCTAAATTTAGAGTAGCGGACTACCTCACTCAAAAGTGCCATCGGAGCAAATCGAATCACTGCTCACGTACTTCGTCCAAGGTTCGAATCATCGCCACCGAAACAATCTATTCTCCCGAAACACTAACAAGAGTTTTCAGGTCCTTTTTTGTTCCATTTGTTTTTTAAGTGGACCCAGATAAAGTCCCCATCCGATTAAACTAGATGATTAATGATTAAAAAAGGGTCTGTGGCGGGGTTAGAGTGCATTTGCTCAACCGTTTATTATTGAATAAATTAAACGTTTTAAAGTACTAATAAATCAGCATATCCTATTAAACTAATTTGTTGAAATAACACACATCTTGTTAAAGTTTTTGATAGGCATTTTTTGGAATGCACGCTTTAACCAATTTCAAAATTTCTTATAATTGTTGATCTTGCCTAATCTAAAACCATTAAGTGCCTTAATTATTTGTTTTTATTTTGTTGTAGTGAAAACTTATATTTTTTTAATTGAATCACAAATAAGTGTATTCACACTTTATTTGGGATAACTTTGCTATCTTTTTTTTTACCATAGATTTATGTCATCATACTAATATTGTGTAAAGTTGTTAAAGCTTCTTATTGATTAAAAAAATTATTTGATGCCATTTCTTATATTATATCTCTTCATTAAATAACCTATATATTCAATAATCATCATTAAGTTGCACATGTAGCCTTCCTTGATCAGTTAAAAAATATGTATCTTTGGATATTCTCATTAAATTGCACTTTCTTATATTTGATTTGCATTTATTTTATAAGTCCAAAGTGGAAAGCAAAACAATGCCACAAAGATTGGGAAAAATGAGTATTATAACGGTACAAATTATGAATTGTGAAGTAGAAAGATTTATTTTGGCATGATAAAACTATCAACTCCATTATAGACAAACCCGACCTACTTTATCTGAAATTCAATTATTGAGGAAATTAGATCCTATAAAAAATGGAAGAAAATATACAATAAGCCCGAAGTTTTATACTGACCCACATGGACTTGAATATGGTATGACTCCTTAGAACCTATCAATCAAAATACAAGCTCCAAGCTATGGTTAAGAATAAATATAATTCCAAATAAGAAGTGACTATTTTAAATTCTTTTACACAAGTACAACTCGAGTAGAATAAAGGAATCCTAGAGCATCCTTGACCACAAGAATAAGATGATCATGTAGCCAAGGGTGTAGCGACCACTGATTGTGTGATTCCGGAGAGGATGCAAATAGTGACCGACTTAGGAAGTATGTTGTTGTCCTTCGACATGGTCGTCACATCTTTGAGGATGAATGACAATATCAAGATTGTGAGGACCAACCTGCACAATTGACAATGAGTAGGAACTCTCAAATAAAAGATCGAAAGTCGACATCTTTGAGGTCGATGAAGAAGAACCAAATGTGGTGCACGTAAAGAGAAGACTAGGATCTTTCAAGGTGAATTACAAGGGAAAAGTTGGGAAATACCCACGTTGCTCATGTTTCGGGAAGACGATCCTGGTGTAATCTCTTTTAATTTTTTTGCGATCGCGGTCTCAAAATCCAACCTTATAGGTTGAATCTTAGATCAATATTCTACAAATCTTCCAAATTTTGCCCCGTACAAAATAGAGACTCCTACAACCTCCATTCTGACAGAATCGATTTAAAAATCATGCGACCGTTAAAAAATAAATGTCAGGATGGAGACAGTAGGAGTTTCTGTTTCCTACGAAACTTGAGTGACATAATGTAGGGATATAGTGATGAATTTTCACGATTTTATTTTTCAAAAAACAAAAATGGAGAAAATGAGGCGGGGGAACTAAGTTAGTTACCTCTGGGGTAGCTCTATTTTTCCATACGCATATACATATATACATATATATATATATACGTATATATACATATATATAGGGGTTGGGGAGGCTGCACCAACGGGTGTAACTAACTAGTTGCACCCAACCATTTTTTTCTTTGATTTTTTGTGTTTTTGAAATGAAACTAAGGGGACTTAAATCACTATATATCACCATGATATCATACCAATTTCAACTAAATTCGACATTTCTATCATCTTCATCAAGGCTATGATATTTTAACGGTTTCAGAATTATTGAAATTGATCATATCTAGATGGACATGCTAAGTGTTTGTTTTGCATGAAATTTGAAAACATATTCCACACAATAAACTAAGTAAATCCCCATAAGTTTTTTTCAAAAAAATAAAAAAAACCAATGAAAAAAATGGCCGGGTGTAGTCAGTTGGCTGCATCCGCCGGTGCATACTCCCTCCCCCCCCATACACACACACGCACACGCATGCACACACACATATGGATCTCATATATTAGCAATCTATTTTATTAAACACATGTTTATTTTATTGTTAATTAGTACTATTTTGTTATTTTATATATTAAATAAATCATATATATTGATTTTTCTTATTCTGTACATTAAGGATATTCTTAATTTGATTTTATTTCTCTTTTGAAACGCATAATAAACTAAGTTAAATATTCTGCAATAACCTCTCCGTTACCCATGCATTCTTCGTACTGCTGCAAATCTACTCTGCTCCCAAGCCAAAAACCTGAATTTCCTGCGAACAGAGTGGATTTACAGCGGTCCTTCGTAACCTCCACCCTATGGTCCAACAACTTCGGAGGATAACGGCTGTCCCTCGATCTGTGCTTGAAAACAGGACGCTCCGTAATAATACGAAGAGGAAGAAGACTGAAGAGAAAGCAAGAACAAGATAAAACATTATTACGGAATTCCATAAGAATGGCGTCTTACTATTCTGCGAGAGAACTTTGTGGAAAACAACATGGAAAATTTAAAAAAAATGGCGTCTTACTTACTGCTAAGGAAATGGATACAAATCAATAAACTGTAAGGTCAGAGAGAGAGATGGGGGAGAGATGAGAGAAAGAGGTATATTATGAATGAAAGGGAAGCGATCTCAAGCAGTATATCACAACGGGTGAATATAAATGATAGAGATGAAAATGGTGCTTCCTTCCTTCCTTCATCTAAGATTGAATACGTAGGAGGTAGGGCACGGCAGTCAAGGAGCCTGCTGTTGCTGCTGAGCATCCTCCTCCGTCTCGCCGGTGATCTCCTCGAGGGACCTGCCCTTGGGCTCGGGCACGAGGAAGGTGAAGAGCGCGCCGAGGAGGTTGCAGCAGGCGAGGACAAACAGGGAGTTCTTCACGCCGATGCCCGGAGGGTAGCCGTGGTCGGTCTTCGAGGGGTCCTGGTTCTGGGCGAGGTAGAGGAAGCCGAAGGAGCCGACGATGGCCCCGGCCTTCCCTGAGGCGGCGGAGATGCCGTGGCAGGTGGACCGGAGGCGGGCGGGGAAGATCTCGGCAGGGACGATGAAGGTGGTGCTGTTGGGGCCGAAGTTGGCGAAGAAGAAGGTGCAGCCGTAGAGGATGATGAAGTAGATCCGGTTGGCGGGGAGCGTCCAGTGGTGGTAGCCCCCGGCGAGGATGAACATGAAGACGGTCATGAAGACGAAGCGGAGAGCTGGATGCGGAAACGGCCGATGCGGTCGATGAGGAAGACGGTGAACCAGTAGCCCGGGACGGTGCCGCAGAGGGCGATGAGCGTCTGGGCGCGGGCGATCTTGTAGACCTCCTCGATAGCGTTCATGGTGGCGGCCTTGGGGATCCACCCGATGGCGCTGAAGATGTCCTTCTGGAAGAGGTTCTGGCTGTAGAAGGCGATGTCCAGGAGGAACCACGTCGTGGTGGTTCCGACGAGGTGGAGGCCGTAGCGCGCGGCGAACTCCCTGGTGAAGAGCCCGAAGGACTGCTTCCCGGCCACCTCCTGCACCTTCTCCGGCTCCGCCTCGATGTCCACCTGGAGGACCTTGGACATGTCGGCCGCCGCCTGCTTGGCGTTCTTGGCGACGAGCGCGGTGTAGCGCGCGGTCTCCGGCATCTTCATCCTCCAGTAGTAGGTGAGCGCGGCGGGGAGCGCCCCGAACATGAGAATGATCCGCCAGACGTAGTCGGCCTCCGGGACGGTGGAGCCGAGGGGGTCGACGGCGTAGGGAGGCACGTCGAAGCGGGCCTTGAAGATGGCGGAGATGACGATGGCGATCATGCCGCCGGCGAGGATGCCGAAGCCCTGCATCGCGAATACGGCGGCGATGAAGCCGCCGCGTGTCTTCTTGTTGGCATACTCGGACATGATGGTAGCGGAGAGGGGGTAGTCCCCGCCGATGCCGAAGCCGAGCCAGAAGCGGAAGAAGCACAAGGTGGCCATGACGCTCCTGGGGGTGTGGCCGGAGGAGACCGGAGGCGACGGAACAGAGGACCATGAGCATGAGGGTCATGCCGTAGACACGCTTGCGTCCCATCTTGTCCCCCAGCCAGCCGAAGAAGAGCCTGCCCCGAGAGGGTTCCGCAGAAGGCCACGCCGTTGACGGCCGCGGAGACGTTGGGCGGGAGGGAGCCGGGGGTTGGGAGCCGTCGACGTGGTAGTAGATGCGGCCGAGGAGCTTGGTGACGAGGGAGATGCAGAAGAGGTCGTAGGCGTCGGTGAAGAAGCCCATGCCGGCAATGACGATGGCCGTGAAGTGGTACCACTGCGTCTTGGCCACGTCCAACGCATTGAGCACCTCCAGTTGATCTCCGGCCATGGCTCCTCCCTGCTGCATGCGCAACAAAGAGAAACAAACAAACGAACTCTGTTGAGAGATATCTCAACCATCTATATATACCACTCCCACGCATGCAACTATATCCATCTCGATCAAATTCGAAATTTGAATCCAAAACAGAAGTAGGGCTTCGTGATTACGACGATAACGGAAAGAAGAAGAAAAAACGGATTTATTTTCGTTGAACCGGAAAGGTATACCTTGATAACGGCGGTGGTCTTCCGGCTCCGAGAGCGATGGATGCCTCTGAGAAGGGAAGAGAGGAGTTGCGGAGTGGTGGAGGGAGAGGGAGAAGCGATGATGCGTTGGCTTATTGAGAGAGGGAGAGGGGAATGGGCGGTAGATAATTTATAGTGCCCGCACTCCACTCGCCTTCCTATTTCGGACTCCCGCGACAAGGGAATCCCACTCGGAATATGCTCTGCCCGCCTCCCCTCTCCTACCTATTCAAGGACTGGAACAAACGCTTGTACCTGAAGCAGAAACGAGATCAATGCTATATCAGGTCACCCAAGCCGTTGGATGAGCATCGACACTTAACTCTACGCCTCTTCGTTATAGTCTATCTTCCCAGGAATTATCATCTATCTATGATTTACGTCCTTTTACCCCCCAAAAAGGAAAAGATATGGGGATACGGTTGAGAGTTAAATGCAGAATTGTCGAGGATTAAAAGAAAGAAAAGAAATAAATAAAAAGGTAAAAATAATTCATTTGTAAGATCCGAGGAATATCCCATCAACCCCCTCCCCCCCCGGCTGTTTCCTACATGCCATTGGAAGCCATTACATGAGTTACCGCCAACTTATTCCAGTCTGTCCGTGAGTCAAACAGCGGTGCAGTCATGGTGTAATGAAGTTGTGATTTTTGGTCTGGATGTAGAGTATATATATAGTAATATAGGTAATGAAATTTTTAGAATTTTATAGGTGATTTTTTTATTTTTAGTGACCACTTTTGAATTTAGAAAATAGGAAGTCGGGTTAAATGCCTCAAAAAATATAGAAGTGAATATTACGATGGATCAGTCGTCCAAGGTAATTTTCCTACAATTTTCAGAGCATTTAAACCATTTAATAAAAATAGAAGACAATAAATAAAAATACAAACGAGCAGGGACTTATTTGTAATTTAATAAAATATTTTAGGTATTTAATAATAGGTCCTAAAATTCCACAGATATGCATGCAAATTTCACAGCACAATACATGCCCCTTGACGCAATGCAGGAGGATCAATGTGAAAATAGCAGAAAGTTCAAGGATGTAGATGCAAATGTTACATAAAATATTACACTAAATATTATATTTACAAGACTAGTTAGAAATTACAAAAGGTGGCAGTGG
Source organism: Ottelia alismoides (assembly GCA_037367405.1). Taxonomy (NCBI): domain Eukaryota; kingdom Viridiplantae; phylum Streptophyta; class Magnoliopsida; order Alismatales; family Hydrocharitaceae; genus Ottelia; species Ottelia alismoides. Next base: position 219,669 of record JAZKJV010004377.1, on the reverse strand, counting down.
GGTCTATGATATATACCCCTTTAGGAGCTCATCCAAAGGCGGAGGTGGTGCCATGTGGGCCCACTTATCTTGATCGGGCAGCTGAAGCATCGCAATGTTTCGCCTCAAATGAGCAGCCCAGATTAGATCTGGGCCCTCCACTTCATCCAACGGCGAGGAGGTTCCTTGGACGAACTTGGAGGAACACCTCCTGGAAGTTGCGTTGATATTTGATTCCTTCACGCTCAAGCCACCGTTATCAACATTGAGAGCCCAGCAGACTCCTAGAAGCCGGTTACATCAACAGGGGATCCTCAAATAGCTCCAGGTCCCATCGATGGGTCCTGGAGGTCCTTCAAGGTTCAATGACTTGGAGCAACTGAAAGGAGCATTGACTCCTCGCTCTAGAGGCTTTCAAACCCTCGGGCCTACAAAAAATACTATGGGCACAAGAGGGGAGCTTCTCAACCCACTGTGACGCTGAACATGACAAGGAAATGGCTGGGCAGAGAGCTCCGGTGGATAGGTGGAAGATGGAGCTCAAAATACTTGATCTAAGCAAGATAAGGGGTGGGAAAATGGAGCGGTCAATGGAGAAAGTGAAGAGGATGGAGATGGAGACGAAAGGGGGTCGAGAGACCGTCAGAATCATAATGAATTAGGGTTGGAGCATAAGACTTCACTACGATATAATAAGGGAAGAAAATGCAAGATAAAAACCAAAGCTATCAGCTCAAACCTGACCTGAATCAGGGAGCATAGAAGCTTCACGGTGGAGCTCCAGCGAGGCTTAGACTGTTTCAACCACCACCTTATCTACATTGTGAAGGCTGGGAGTGACGCTTGCTATCACTAGGGACTCAACCAAGGGGTCCTATTGGGGTTATAATAGAGGAAGAAGGATCAAAACACAAAAAGAAGATGGTTGTGTTTATTTATAGACAAGGTGAAGGGCAAAAGGGGGAGATCGATTGCGTGCGATGGAGAAGAGGTCGGTGAGATCTAGAGGTATGTCATGGTAGAGGGATGAGGGAGGTGCAGGTTAGGGGATGCTCGAGGAAAAATGGAGGGGAGGAAGAAGAGTGAAAAAGAGGGAGAAGAGAGGGGTTCTTATGATTCTGACAGACTAATTGGTCCACGTGGATCAGTCAGGAAAATTAGTGGATTAAATTTCTTATTAATTAGTTAAAAATAATAAATGATTTTATTATTTAAAAGTATAATCATAAAAATATTTCTTATTTTATATACTATTTTATTGGTATTTTATTTATTTTTACTAAATAATTTATTATGTGCTAATTTTTACAAAGGTATAAATACCTATATTTCGAGTATTTTATTTTTATTCTATATTTTAAATTTTATTAGTATATGTACATATTATATATATTTTATACATTTAAGTTCAGATTTATATATTTATATTTTATTTTTATACTTATTTAATCAGCCCTATACATATACATGCACAAACTCCACGAAGGCAGGATAAAGGTTATTAATATATTAAAAAAATTTAGCCTTAATTGTTCAAGAGTTACACATTTTGGTCCTAGCCATTTGTAATTGCGAGAGTCAGGAGTATGTGCTTGAGGTAGGCTTAACTACTGCTTTCGCATGCTTGGTAAGAGCTCCATGAATCGACAATATCGAACATATGGTCCTCCGCTCATGGAAATTAGTGTGAGAGTTGTCATGACGAAGTTCATCAAGAGATTCATCTTCATGATTTATCTCATGTGTGCTCCACATATATTTTTTATAGCTAGTAGACATTGATTCTCATTCTCTGTAAGCTTTAAAAATTTACTGAAATGGTTTTCTTACAAGATTCTTTAAGAATGTTGTTTAATTCGTACGTATCTTATTTGCAAAAAGAGAAGAAATAATAATATATGTTGTTTGGATGCATGATATCGTCCATTTATTTGGAGACAATGTGAACTTTATCCCATGATAAATTATTCCAGATATATAGTCACATATGTAATCACATTAATCATTATATCCACCTCTATAATTGTAATATTCCAAGCTTAGGTCCTCATGACGTTTTCGAGAAAAATAGATCATGAACAATTATGGGTTCCGAGTTCATCATGAATCGGTGATTTATTATGTTTTATACCATTTTTGAGCGAAATTTATGTGTAAGCCGTTGCATTTTTCTTGATTTCATGCATAATTTTCTGATTGATTGCCATGTCTAATTATATGAGGATGCATCCTAAGAGGCTACTTCTCTGTTTACATAATGGTTTATGATAGCAGTGATAATAAATTTATATGTAAAGGAGGTAAATCTAGAGTAAATTGGCTAATAGCATGCCCACCATGTTGTCTAAAGCCTCGTATGAAATTGCTTTACCACTTTTTGATGGTTGAGCAATATGATATGTGCCTACCATCAGAACGATCAATGTTCAAACCATACAACTACGGTTTCTTAAAAATGCTTTCAAATGCCCTTGAATTGTTATTTTCCCTAGCTAAGTAAAGTTTAGTCCCACATTGGATTTTTTTTGGAGTTGCAGGAGAAGGCTCCCTACAATTCATAGCCGTGATCGTGTATCTTCCAGTGTTGTAAAAGTTGCCCGATTGGCTCGACTAGTAGGTCCGACTAGTCTAGTCAGTGGGGTGGCCGATCAAGTACAGACTAATTCCAACTAGGTAAACTAATCGACCAATTTTTGCTTGGAGATACTATATATTTTTAAATTTTACTTTTTTGTAAGCAAACTTATTATTATATATACTTAATGTTTTATTTAAATTCAATTATTTCTTTTACTTTATTATGGTAGTATAAAAATGTACAAAATCTATGTAAATATATGTAAAAAATGAGCTATATATTTAAAATAATTATAAAATTCAAAGCCGATTAAAGTCTGACTAAATCCGATTAGTCGTCCGACTGCTGATTAATCCTTATTCAGTGACTCAACCGACCGAGTATCGACTACCGACTTTTGCAACCTTGCACTATTCAGCTCATGGGCATATGTTCTTGTGATTCATCAGACAAGCACATAGAGAGGTTCGATGGAGTAGTCATAAATTGGAAAACATTAGAGTACAAGACACATCGCATTGTAAACTCAAATCCAGGAAACATGATCAGCTGGACTATATATTTGGGACAACATCCATCCACTTAGTGTTTTAACTCAAAGCTAGGACGTGTATACTTGCTTAAAATTGGAAGTTGACGAATTAAACAATTCCCAATTTTCCTCTAAACATATGACCGTGTTTTCATTTTGCATGGAATGCCTTTTCTGAGGTATAAGATTGACAGGAAATAATGATTCTAGCCTATTTTTTTTATTTTAAACAAACTTAGATTATCAATATTCGGTGAAGCTTGATTTTTCTAGCTTATTTCATCATCTATTTCCGATGATATGTCATGCAAATAATTTGTTTATGTAACTTGCATTCCTTTCTAGTGGAGGTGGTTGGGTCATACATGAATATGCTGGTCTTAGTCTAATAAGTTTTATAACCTACAATGTATATGCATGTAAGTTTTCTATTTTCAATTATTAACTCAATTATTTGAGAGGAATCACATCTTGAATGTTTTTGATGTTTTTGCAGGTTCTCATTTGTTATGTACTTGCATGTATCAGCTATTACGATTCTATGCAAAATTAATCTTTACGGTACATTTTCTCTACTCTATTTATGTTAAACAGATTTCAATGGAAGTAGAATACATCATGTCTAGGTGGAATGCAAAACTTCATTTGGATTTAGAATGCAGGCAACACTTGATCATCTATATGCCCTAATGCCTCTAGAACCTTCTAAGTGATATGTGTTATTGGCCTACATCCTTGAGGCTAAGAAACCTTTTATAAATTTGCTTCTGTGAGAGTGAATTGTGCATGTGTGAATATGCTTGTTTTGTGTATGTATGTGAATGTGTTTTTGTATTATGATATTTACTTGTTTGATAGGTTCTTCATATTGGTTGTAGCTATGTCGAGGCTACAAAACAATTCAATGATGTTTCTTGATTATGGTCACATTTCTTTGATTTTCTTATAGCGATATACAAAGAATGAATTCTCAATGGTGTAAAAGCAAGTTGGAGTTTGCTGTGGAATCATTGTCAAAGTTAGCGATGATTGGGTTCATGGGTGATACCATGATAATTGTGTACAACAAATCAAAGGATTTTTAGAGATTGTGCATTGAACATATGGAGTTAATGCATGTGATATGTGACTTATATCTTCACTCATACTTCCTTTTCATGTATTTGTTTTTATGTTTATACAAGATGATTTCTTGAGTATTTGTACATTCATAAAGATCTTGCAACTTGTTTATTTATTATATGTGCAATATCTCGTACACACTTTACTTTGGAAAGATTTACCATTAGTTTCCATTTAATAGTTGATTAATCAGGATCAATGTTTCAAATTTCATGAAATTTCGACAAAATTTAGTTGAAATTTTTGTTTCGACACTCCATCAAATCGAAATCCCGATATGGACTTTTCACAAATCTAGGTCAATTTTAGTTGAAATTGATGAAAATTTTAAATTATTTTGCTTTTTCGTCATTTCAAAACAAAATCAAAATTGAGATTTAAAATCTCGACGTGGATGATTTTTTAGATCAAAGTGGAAAACGTGAGGACTCAAGTTAATGTGTGGTATTTTTTGTATGGATGTGTTGCAAATTTTAAGAGTGGATGTATGTATGTGCATGAGAGAAAGAGGGTATGTATGCATGTTTGAATTTGTGTAAATGCATGTATATATGTGTTTAAGGGGAGGGGGTGTAAGTTTCTATGTGTGTAGTTGGGTGTGTGTGTGTGTGTGATAGTTTCTTTTAATTTGTGTGTTAGTGTTCGTATATGTTTGTGTGAATGCATTCGTTTCTATGATTATATTTGCGTAAATGTTTATGCATGTATAAGAATGTGCATGTGAATGCTTGTATGGCTACAAGTGTGATAAGTCGGCAATACGTGCAATAGGAGTAGTTGTTGCCACTACTATTTTTTCTCTGGAAAAAAATTGCGGCTACAAAGAGACCATTGTAGTAGCCTTGTGGTCGCAATTAGATAAAAACATGAGTACAATAAGACTACAATGTGGTCGCACTTGTATTTGCGGGCAATGTTGTGTGATTACAATAATTGCAACTACATGTAGTCGCAAGTATAATTGCGACTAGAAATCCACTATTTTGGCATTACAATCGTATTCATGAATAGACAATCTTCTTGTAGTGAAGAAGCTAGTCGATCAGGGAATCAAGGAAAGATGTAAATTGATCAGAAATGCATGATGCTCTTTGAGGCTCTTTACAAGCTAAGACAAATATAATATAAAAGGATTAATAAAAGAAAAGTCTTCAACTTCTTCCCGTGCTGAAGATCCTTTCTTTGAACTTCAGCTTTCGCTGGAGTTTCTTACTTGATCTCCTTTAAGCTTTTTAACTTCTTTTTACACTTATGCTTGAGATCCTCGTGCCTGGGATTCTTCTTGGTCCAATAGTTTTCCTTCTTTTGACTTGCTTGAGGTTAACTGTACAAATTTTATTCTCATCAAATATGCAATAGTTTTCCTTCTTTTGACTAGCTTGAGACTAACTGTACAAATTTTGTTCTCATCAAATATGCTCTCATGCATGAACTAACAAAACTGTCGAAATTTCCATTTATTAGTCAAGATCAAGATTAATTCAACATACCAATAAAAAAACTATTACCATTTTTAAATTACGAAATTGCACAAAAAACATGTATTTTCGACTAAAAAGTTATTATTATTTTATGTGCTATATGTTGGCTGGATCGAAGATGTGTATCATGATTCCTTCTTAAAGAATCTTGTAAGAAAACCATATCAATAAATTTTTAAAGCTTATAGAGAATGATAATCAATGTTTAATAGGTATAAAAATCATGAAGATGAATCTCTTGATGAACTTCGTCATGACAACTCTCACACTAATTTGTGTGAGCGAAGGACCATATGTTCTGTGTTGTTTGATTCATGATGCTCTTACCAAGCATGCGAAAGCTGTAAGTAAGCCTACCGCAAGCACATACTTCTGACTCTCGCAATTACAAATGACTAGGACCGAATTGTGTAACTCTCGAACAATTAAGGCTAGAGTTGTAAAATATCTTAATAACCTTTAGCCCGCTTTCGTGGAGTTTGTGTATGTATATATAGGGCCGATTCTGTAAGTATATAAATAAATCAGAAAAATAAAATAAAAATATATAAATAAGAGTTTAAATATATTATAAATATATAACATATATACATATAATAATAAAAAATAAAAAAATAAAATACTCGAAATATATGCATTTATACCTTTGTAAAAGTAGCACATGATAAATTATATTGTAAAAATAAATAAAATACAAATAAAATAGTATATAAAATCAGAAATATTTTTTATGATTAGACTTATAAATAATAAAATCATTTATTATTTTGAGCTAATTAACAAGGGATTTAATCCCATGATTTCCTTACTGGTCCACGTGAACCAATTAAACCTTCCGTCAGAATCATAGGAACCCATCTCTTCTCCCCCCTTTCACTCTTCTTCCGCACCTCCCTTTTTCCTCGAGCACCCCCCAAGCTGCACCTTCCTCATCCGTCTACCATGACATACCTCTAGATCTCACCAACCTGTTCTCCATCACACCCCCCTTTTGCCCTTTTGCCCTTCACCACGTGCCTTTTTCTGTTTTGATCCTTCTTCTTCTACTATAACCTCAATAGGACCCCCTGGTTGAGTCCCTAGTGAAAACAAGCATCACTCCCAGCTTTCACAATGTGGATAAGGTGGTGGTTGAAGCTATCTAAGCCTCGTCGGAGCTCCACCGTGAAGCTTCTATGCTCCCTGATTCAGGTCAGGTTTGAGTTGATAGCTTTGATTTTTATCTTGCATTTTCTTCCCTTAGTACATTTTAGTGAAGTCTCATGCTTCAACCTTGATTTACTATGATTCTAACGATCTCTCGACCCCCCTTTCGCCTCCATCTCCATCCTCTTCAGTTTTTCCATTGATCTCTCCGTTTTCACACGCCTTATCTCGCTCAGATCAAGTATTTCGAGCTCCATCTTCCATCTATCCATCGGACTCTTTGCCCAGACATTTCCATGTGCCATTCAACTTCATAGTGGGTCGAGAAGCTCTACTCTTGTGCCCATAGTATTTTTGTTTAGGCTCGAGGGTTAGAAAGCCCTCTAGAGCGAGGAGTCGACGCTTTTTCAGTCGCTCCAGGTCATTGAACTTGAAGGACCTCCATGTTCCTATCGGTTGGACCCGGAACTATTTGAGGATCCCCTGTTGATGCGACTGGCTTCTAGGAGTTTGTTGGGCCTCTCAACGTCGATGACGGTGGCTTGAGCGTGAAGGAATCAAATATCGAAGCAACTTCAGGAGGCATTCTTCCGAGTTCGTCTAGGGAACCTCCCTGCCATTGGATGAAGAGGAGGGCCCATATCTAATCTGGGCCGCTCATTTGAGGCGAAACGTTGCGACGCTTCAGCTGCCCGATCAGGATAAGTGGGCTCACATGGCACCACTTCCGCCGTTGGATGAGCACCTAAAAGGGTAAATATAAATAAAACCCTGTCACCTTTTGTAGTTTCTAAATTGTCTTGTAAATATAAGATTTAGTGTAATAATTTATGTAATATTTGCATCTACACCCTTGAACTTTATGATATTTGCACATTGGTCCTCTTATAATGCGTATAGGGGCACGTGTTGTGCTGTGAAATTTGCATGCATATCCATGAAATTTTTAGGATCTATATATTAAACACCTGAAATATTTTATTAAATTGCAAAAAAGGTCCTGCTCGTTTGTATTCTTATTTATTGTCTTCTATTTTTATTGTATTCTTATTTATTGTCTTCTATTTTTATTAAATGGTTTAAATGCTCTAAAAATTGTAGGGAAATTACCTTGGACGACTGATGCATCGTGTATTCACGTCTAAATTTTTTGAGGCATTTAACCCGATTTTCTATTTTTTAAAATTCAAAAAAGACTTTTATTCCCTACTATTCATTAAAATAAAGAAAAATAAAATCACCTTTAAAACTTACAAAAAATTACAGTACCTATATTACTTTATATTCTAACTTCAGATCAAAAAGTCACAACTTCGTTACACCATGACTGCACCGTTGTTTGACTCCCGGACAGACTGGAATAAGTTGGCGGTAACTCATGTAATGGCTTCCAATCTGCATGCACGAAACAGCGGGGGGATGGGATATTCCTCGGATCTTACAATTGAATTATTTTTACCTTTTTATTTCTTTCTTTTAATCCTCGAGAATTCTGCATTTAACTCTCAACCGTATCCCCTTATCTTTTCCTTTTTGGGGGGGTAAAAAGGACGTAAATCATAGATAGATAACAATTCCTGGAAAGATAGACTACAACGAAGAGGCGTAGAGTTAATTGTCGATGCTCATCCAACGGCTTGGATGAAGCATTGATCTCGTTTCTGTTTCAGGTACAAGCGTTTGTTCTAGTCCTTGAATAGGTAGGAGGGGGGAGGCGGGCGGAGCATATTCCGAGTGGGATTCCCTCGTCGCGGGAGTCCGAAATAGGAAGGCGAGTGGAGTGCGGGCACTATAAATTATCAACCGCCCGTTCCCCTCTCCCTCTCTCTCAATAAGCCAACGCATCATCGCTTCTCCCTCTCCCTCCACCACTCCGCAATTCTTCTCTTCCCTTCTCAGAGGCATCCATCGCTCTCAAAGCCGGAAGACCACTGCCGTTATCGAGGTATACCTTTCCGGTTCAACGAAAATAAATCCGTTTCTTCTTCTTCTTCTTTCCCTTATCGTCGTAATCACGAAGCCCTACTTATCGCAACGCAAATATAGCTGTTTTGGATTCAAATTTCGAATTTGATCGAGATGGATATAGTTGCATGCATGGGAGTGGGATATATAGATGGTTGAGATATCTCTCAACAGAGTTCGTTTGTTTGTTTCTCTTTGTTGCGCATGCAGCCGGGAGAAGCCATGGCCGGAGATCAGCTGGAGGTGCTCAATGCGCTGGACGTTGCCAAGACGCAGTGGTACCACTTCACGGCCATCGTCATTGCCGGCATGGGCTTCTTCACCGACGCCTACGACCTCTTCTGCATCTCCCTCGTCACCAAGCTCCTCGGCCGCATCTACTACCACGTCGACGGCTCCCCAACCCCCGGCTCCCTCCCGCCCAACGTCTCCGCGGCCGTCAACGGCGTGGCCTTCTGCGGAACCCTCTCGGGGCAGCTCTTCTTCGGCTGGCTGGGGGACAAGATGGGACGCAAGCGTGTCTACGGCATGACCCTCATGCTCATGGTCCTCTGTTCTGTCGCCTCCGGTCTCTCCTTCGGCCACACCCCCAGGAGCGTCATGGCCACCTTGTGCTTCTTCCGCTTCTGGCTCGGCTTCGGCATCGGCGGAGACTACCCCCTCTCCGCCACCATCATGTCCGAGTATGCCAACAAGAAGACACGCGGCGGCTTCATCGCCGCCGTATTCGCGATGCAGGGCTTCGGCATCCTCGCCGGCGGCATGATCGCCATCGTCATCTCCGCTATCTTCAAGGCCCGCTTCGACGTGCCTCCCTACGCCGTCGACCCCCTCGGCTCCACCGTCCCGGAGGCCGACTACGTCTGGCGCATTATCCTCATGTTCGGGGCCCTCCCCGCCGCGCTCACCTACTACTGGAGGATGAAGATGCCGGAGACAGCGCGCTATACTGCACTCGTCGCCAAGAACGCCAAGCAAGCGGCGGCCGACATGTCCAAGGTCCTCCAGGTGGACATCGAGGCGGAGCCGGAGAAGGTGCAGGAGGTGGCCGGGAAGCAGTCCTTCGGGCTCTTCACCAGGGAGTTCGCCGCGCGCTACGGCCTCCACCTCGTCGGAACCACCACGACGTGGTTCCTCCTGGACATTGCCTTCTACAGCCAGAACCTCTTCCAGAAGGACATCTTCAGCGCCATCGGGTGGATCCCCAAGGCCGCCACCATGAACGCCATCGAGGAGGTCTACAAGATCGCCCGCGCCCAGACGCTCATCGCCCTCTGCGGCACCGTCCCGGGCTACTGGTTCACCGTCTTCCTCATCGACCGCATCGGGCGCTTCCGCATCCAGCTCTCCGGCTTCGTCTTCATGACCGTCTTCATGTTCATCCTCGCCGGGGGCTACCACCACTGGACGCTCCCCGCCAACCGGATCTACTTCATCATCCTCTACGGCTGCACCTTCTTCTTCGCCAACTTCGGCCCCAACAGCACCACCTTCATCGTCCCCGCCGAGATCTTCCCCGCCCGCCTCCGGTCCACCTGCCACGGCATCTCCGCCGCCTCGGGGAAGGCCGGGGCCATCGTCGGCTCCTTCGGCTTCCTCTACCTCGCCCAGAACCAGGACCCCTCGAAGACAGACCACGGTTACCCTCCGGGAATCGGCGTGAAGAACTCCCTGTTCGTCCTCGCCTGCTGCAATCTCCTCGGCGCGCTCTTCACCTTCCTCGTGCCCGAGCCCAAGGGCAGGTCCCTCGAGGAGATCACCGGCGAGACGGAGGAAGATGCTCAGCAGCAGCAACAGCAGGCTCCTTGACTTCCGTGCCCTACCACCTACGTATTCTATCTTAGATGAAGGAAGGAAGGAAGCACCATTTTCATCTCTATCATTTATATTCACCCGTTGTGATATACTGCTTGATATCGCTTCCCTTTCATTCATAATATCCCTCTTTCTCTCGTCTCTCCCCATCTCTCTCTGTATGTCGTTACAGTTTATTGATTTGTACCCATTTCTTTAGCAGTGAGTAATAAGATGCCGTTCTTTTTATTTTCCCTTGTTTTTTCCACTATGTTCTCTAGCAGAATAGTCTTCTTCTTATGGAATTGGGTAATATTTGTTTATCTTCATCTCGTTTTCTCCTCAATCTTCTTCCTCTTCGTATTATTATGGAGCCTCCCTTTTTCCATGCACAGATTGAGCGTCAGCTGTCATCCTCGGAAGTTGTTGGACCATGGGGTGGAGGTTAGAAGGACCGCCGCATATCCACTCCGTGCGCGAGCCCAGCGGGCATCTGGATCGTCTGCTGTCTGCGGTGGTGTAAGGCATCACAGCCGCTCGATCAAGCTCGAACTTGATTGAGCTGCTGTGGTGCATTACAATACTGCATCCAACTCATAGCAGTATAGCAGCAAGGACATGCATTTCTCTTGCGAAATACTCGATAGTTGGTACTATCCGCTCCATCGATGTAAAGGATTGGATTTTTTTTCGAAAGGTATAACTTTGCTTCCGTAAGGAAAGTCTCAATTTTTCCTATTGAACAACCTCTTGGAATTCTCTTGGACATATACGACACACTAAGCTTGTCTAAGGTGAACACAAGGGAAGAGGATCCGAGAGTTACAATAGAGGTATTGTAATCTCTTTTAATTTTTTTAGATTTCGATCCCAAAATCCAAACTTATAAATTGAATCCTAGATTAATGCTTTATATATCATCCAAATTTTGCTCAAATTCGAGATCATTTGCTATTTTATCTTAATAGTCAACATTCCTTAAAGATCTAAACAACTTGAATTCTATCTAAAAAAGATAAGAACCTTAAATTATTTAGACAAAATTGGAAATAAGCTTGAAATCAAGAGGAATTTGGAAGATAAGCACAACATTAATATGCCATTCAATCTATAAGGTCGGAATTTGAGATCGAGATCGAAAAAAAGAGATTACACCGGGATCCTCTTCGAGAAACAGGAGGCCCGCATTACAAACAACGCAATAGTAATTTAGAGATCCTTTCAGAATTAATAGAGTATCTTTCCAACGTAATGCGACTAATAATAGTCACCGTTCCATCAAATCATTACAACGGGTTCCATGAGCACGCGAATTTCCCTCCCATGTTTATAAGGAGTTTTTACATGATGTCACGGTAAATCTTAGTTATTACAAAAACACGTTTCTGAATATTTGTATTTACAAAAATACCTATGTACATGATATAACTTCACACATTTTCACGTGCGGTAAATAGAGTACATTCTGTGCATATATACATATACCTATGTACATATATTGTTTATTTATAAATAATATTTTTTGTGCTATCATGTCTTGTTCCCTGTATTCGACCTTTACATACTTGTCCACTATACACTTGTTGGTAGGGTATAATAAATTTTGATACACTCCTTCAGGGACAAAGCCAGAAAATTCTTCTTAGGGGGGCTAAATTATTTGGAGGTGGGGTGGGGAGGGGGCAAATTATTTATCTAATTTACCTTGTCATTTTAGTTGTTAGTATTTCGGGAGGGGCTCCTCTATTGTAATGTGAGTTACAAAAGCTATTCTGTTGAAATTTGTTTCTTAAAACCCAACCTATAAATCTTCGAATAATGTTATACATATCTTTCGATTTTCGCTCAAATCCACGATCATTTGCTATTTTATATCAATGGTAAAGAGTCTGGTTCTCTTTTAAATAAGATTTAAGTTGGTGAAATAATTTTTGAACTTTTAACCACTAAGATAAAATAGGAAATGATATCGGATTTGAGAGAAATTTGGAGGATATGTAGAACATTAACGGAAGTTTTAATTTATAAGGTTGGGTATGTGGAAACAAACTCAATCTATAAGGCGAGCTTCAAATAATTTCGTAATTGATTGAAACTAATATTGGGAAAGTATTTTTTACAAAAAATACCCATATAAACTTATAATCGAACATAAATATTATCTATAAACATCGTATTGATAAAAAGATCCCTACAAAACTCTTCATATCACTGAAATACATATTTATTAATGTGATATTAAGTAGAGTTTAATGGAGCTGCCCCCGCACCGTTTTTGGCATTTTTTATTTTTTTTGAAAAATATCGCATGTATATTCATCCCTATATCCCTTCTATATGCCATTCGAATTTCGTCAGAAACAGAGACTCCTACGGCCTCCATCCAGACAGTCATTTTTTAACGGTAAAATGATTTTTTAAATCGACACCATCTCGATGAGGCCGTAGGAGTCTCTGATTCTGACGAAATTCGAATGACATATAGGAAGGATATAGGGAGGAATATACATGGCGATATTTTTCAAAAAAAAATTAAAAACGCTGAAAACGGCGCGGGAGCAGCTCCATTAAACTCTATTAAGTAATGTCATTAAATTTAATATGTTCAAACAAGTAACACTATACAATACTTTTTACATATATGGATGAAAAAAAATATAAATGTCTACCAATCCCTTATCATATGTGTTATACGTATTTTGACATGTGTACATGTATCCGCATACTATTTTAAAATCGATGCAGATAAAAATAGGGTTGCAAACATGCAGATATAAATATGCATGTCTCCATATATGTATAGGGTAAAATGGGGCTGCCCCCTTGAGGGGGAGCTAACTTGGCTCCCCCCGCCCCATTTTCCCCATTTTTTATTTTTTTTGAAAATTTCTTCCGTGGATTTTCATCAATATATCCCTATATTATGTTATTAAAATTTCATGTGAATACGGCATCCATCCAGACATGGTAGTTTTTAGCATTTCTATTACCGTAAAAATGACTGTCTAGATGGAGGCAGTAGGAGTCTCTATTTCGCACAAATTTTTAATAGCATAATATAGGAATATAGTGATGAATATTCACGGAAGAAATTTAAAAAAAATAAAAAATGGGGAAAATGGAGTGGGGGAGCCAAGTTAGCTTCCCTTTATGAGCAACCACATTAAACCCATATGTATATGACTTTAATGGGGCTGCCCCCTTGGGGGCAACCAACAATGGCCGCCCCCGCGCCATTTTCAGTATTTTTATTTTTATTTTTATTTTTTGAAAAATATCTCCATGTATATTCATCCCTATATCTCTCCTATATGCCATCGAATTTCGTCAGAAACAGAAACTCCTATGGCCTCCATCGAAATGGTGTCGATTTAAAAAATCATGTTACCGTTAAAAAATGACTATCCGGATGGAGGCCGTAGGAGTCTCTATTTCTGACGAAATTTGAATGGCATATAGGAGGGATATAGGGATGAATATACATGGTGATATTTTTTGAAAAAAAAGCGTCAAAAACGGCGCGGGGCAGCCCCATTAATCTCTATGTATATACTAGAAAAATATGCAATCATATCCGTTTTAAGATCTTAAAAAATGAAAGAGGTATCCATATATGCAAAGAAAAAAAAGAAAGATCGTTATCTTTACCATATATGCTAAATAAAAACTAATCCATGACGATTTATAAACGGTACGATGATGGACATATACATATGTGTCAGTATCCGATTATGCACATCATGTAATATTAACGATTAATTGTTGTAATTAGATCATATATATATATATATATATACATATATATATTGATTTTTTTTGTTGAGATATGGGGGGCTATTATACCTAACATGTATATTTTAACTATTAAATAATGTATTTAGACTATATATAATACCATATATTAAATATAGATATGAACTTTGGTTGAGAGCTGGGGGGGCTAAGCCCCCCCCCCCCTCTCTCCGTCACTGCACTCCTTTGCTTTCATTGATTACTTGATCTATTTAGTGTGGGTTGATTGTTGCTTAATCATTTGGATTTAGTTAGAGCTCACCTCAGCGACTACATTCCCGCCTCGTGTGGAGCGTGCGACTTTCTCCTCTATCTATAGTAGTTGAACGGGAGCATGCAGGAGCATCAAATCAAACTCGTTGGCGGTGAGTTCTTCCGTGTTCGTCCAGCCCTTCTCTCCACCATTTGATCCAAGGTGCACCCAGATCTAATCTGGGCCGTTGAGATTATTCAAAGCATTGCCCTTCCAGGACCCGCTCGATTAGCCACATTGATCATCCTCCATCGTTGATGGTGCACAAGTAAAGGGGTAAGTTCATTAGTCACCCCTACCTTTCTATAACTTTAATATTTGATTCTGTAAATATTTTATTATGTTCAAACTTTTATGTAGAGTTGCATGTGGGTCTCTAGACTTATTAATATATCGCATATAGGTCCAAAGCCACGTTGACTCATGTAGCACCTCACGTGAGTGAATCATTTTGCATCCAGACCCCTCTGTCTTTGCATATTTATATTAAGTCCCAAAATTTATAATAAACGTTCAAAACTTTAGGTTATTTTAAATACAACATCATGACTTTTTAAATTGCAAAAATACCCCTTCCAACTCTATTTAATTTATTTTATATATTTTATTTTGCACTAAATAGCTACCTTACTTCAAAGTTGTAAAAAAAATACTAAATGATCTTTGAATTATGCTTATTCACGTTGAAATTTTTATTTGTCATTTCATTGCATTTTCAATTTATTAAAAATCAATTTGGTGATATTTATTACTATTTAGATATTAAAGAATAAAAAATATAAAAGCATCTTTAAAATTCCAAGAAGTAGAGATTGTATATTATTGTAGAATATAGCCATAGATAAAAATCACAAAAAATATCAAAAGAAAATAAAAACTCGCAAACCCTTGCTAACCTTAAAAATTAGGAAAATTCCCAAAATCCCAAAAAATTATCTTTTTGCCCCCATATTCTATATATAATATTTGCCTCATATTAAAATTAGCTTTGAGAATTTTTGAACCTATTTAGTATTTTAAGTCTAAAAAGGCCAATTTAAATAGTCCTTAATTTGAGATATTTTGCATTTTAAAATAGCTAAAATTAGTAAAAATATCCTTTAATAAAAATAAAAGAATATTTTAAAAATAAAAATATTTTATTTTGTAATTTCTGACTACATATAACTATATTTATAGATAGAATACCTTATAATATATTATATACATATATATAGTTATATATAGTTTGTATTATTATTAATTATTATAAATACCCTAAACATGATTTAAATCCCTTAAAAAATAAAACGGATTATTATTATTTGTTTTTTATTTTTACATCTTTATTATATATTATCTATACCCTATATTATAAATATTGTATATATATAGAAATATATATCCCTTTATTATATATTAAAAAGAAAAGAAAATAAAAAATTAGAAAAATATAAAAATAAAATAAAATTATAAATTTAAAAACAAAAAAATAATATTAAAAAATTTCGTAAAAAGAAAATATCATAAAAAACCCACAAATTTCAAAAAAACCCAAAAATACACAAAAAATAGTTATTATTTCTTATTGTATAAAATAATTATTTTCATATACCCTATAGCTCTCTAAGGTTCGACACCCAAAATACTTGTACTGTATACACATTTCTATCTGGGTTATAATAAATTTGGACCCCCTCCATATTTCTCGCTAGATTATTATACTGTGGGTTAATTCGTAATTTAACCGAGGTCTTCGTGAGTGGACACATCAACAACTGTTGGTCCAGCCTTGTGTGGACCACAAGTCCGCTCCTTGGTATCTTTGGTGATCAGGAATGCCCGAGGTTCACAACATCATTGAGGAGGTTTCCTATAAAACTGTCGGGGAGGAAAAGCATCCGTCTTTATGGAAAGATAAATTGTGTGATGAAGCCCGTATAAACGAATGCTCCTAAAATATAGAGATATGCTAGGAATAAATCGACTTCGGTTAGACTAGCTTGTGACTCCCTAAGAGCAAGAAACAACTGGCTTAAAGGTCTTTTCAATCGTATCACTATTGGTTTATGGATGGAATTCAATAAATTCAAGATGAGAATTTTATCATTAAAGGATACGATTATTGATGGGGTGCCAGCCCTGTGTTTTTCCCCACTAGAGCATCTGGTGATGGAAAAACATAAACAAAACCATCTGTCGCCTCATGATCAATGGGGGCAAATTATCTCGGTTTCATAAGAAGCTTTGGTCCAACATCTTTAATCCAAGAATCTCTTATTTTCTTTGGATGATACTACCCAATAAGATAATCACTCAAGATCTTCTTGGTAAATGTAATAGTTCGTTGATAAATAGATTCTTTCTCTGTGAAAATGAATGTCAGTCTTCACATATTTTTTTATCTTGCCCATTCACTAAGAAGGTATTTGAAATTGAAATTACGGGTCTAATAGACCACAATTTTAATCTAATAAGCTTGATGTAATATTAATTTGAGAAATTAAAGTGTGAATTAAATTAGCAGATGTTTACTTTGAGGGCATCGATCTGGCGGTCGATCTGGAGAGCCTGTTGCATCAAGCCGTTTGATTGTTTGATGATATCAGGCAGAAACACAATTATAGAAAGCTCACAAGTTTGCTGGGTGAGTTTAGGTTTAAAGTTACCAAACATATGATCTTTATGTTTTTATGCTTCTTTATGAGCTTCTTTTTCATCAACATTATCAAACCTATCGCTCGTACTGCTGTCACTTTCAATTGCAATTCAGAATCATTTTGACGTGCCTAGTGCATGGGAGAATAAGAACTCGGTGGGTATGGAGAGATCTTTCGAGGCATCTGCAAATCGTTGTCTTTTGACTAGGACCCCCTTTTTTGTTTTTTGATTGCATCTATGGTGAACAGGGTTTAAAAAACCGAACCGGACCGGCCGGTCGGACCGCGAACCGGCCCCGACCTGGTTGGTTCAGTCGATTCTAGGTAATTAATTTCTTAAAAAAAAGAAAATAAAAACCGAGTCAGCCCAGTGGTCGGACCGGGTTGACCCGGACGTAGGACCGGGTTGACCCGGATTTGAGTATATTTTTAAAAAATAATGGTTTAAATACTGACATAATATGGTTTTTATCACTTGTACCCTTCTTAAATTCTACAATTTCAGTTGCGTCCCTCTCTTTTTTGGAATATAACTTGTGCCACTACTTTCTTGGGGTAATTTTCTAAAAGCAACTATAAATAAATTATTACAATATTATATTCATATATAATGCTAGAAAATGTGACTACCTTTTGTAGAATTTTATTCGAAATAGACAATCATATTTTTATGTCGAAAGATTTGACATTTTAAACGATTATTTCATTGATATATAAATACATATTTACATATATCTATCCGGTTTTATCGGTTCAAAAAACCGGTTCGACCGGTCGGACCAGTAAATTAAGCCCGGTCCGGTTTTTTCCGAGTCGATATGAATGATGACGTCATGCTGACATCATCACCGGTCCGACCGGTTTGGACCGACGGTCCGACCCGATTGGACCAAACCGAAGACTAACCGGTTCAATGTCCGGTCCGATTTTTAAAACCTTGATGGTGAACTTTCTTTTGCTTCTGATGCTTGTTATTCCTGCCCTTTTTGTCGTGGTCTGTGCTGTTGGCTTTGGTTGGTTTGTTATATTAGTTACTCTGTTTGAACTTTACCCGTGATGAATGACTAATGGTTTCATTTGATCGTTTCAAAAAAAGTCATTAAAGAAGAGTCCCCACACTTTAAAACCCCTAGGAGCTTCTTCTTCGAGCTTCACCTACACAAATGGAGGTGGAGGAGGGATGTTTACATGGGCTGCATTAACACACTGTGTACGCATGCACGTATGTGCATGCACACACAGACACACATGCAGGGCCGTCCCTGAGGCTAGTTTGCGAGTGTAATGGAACATGACCCATCAACTTTAGGGGCACATTTTTACATGTATCCACCCTTTAGTTTAGGAAAAAAATAGTATACATCCTAACGAGACCTTGTATAATCAAATTTTTAATAAAACAACTCACCGAAAAATAAGGTCTTTTGATGAAACAACTCATTGAAAAATGAGCCCTTATGTAATCGATTTTTTGATGAAACAAGTCATCAGAAAATGAACTCTTATAGAATCAAATTTCAGTGAACAACTCAATGCTAAAGTCCATGGAATTATATAAGGTCACATTTCATCGAATTTTTTATAAGGCTCCATTTTTTCTTTTTTCCAGAGCCCATAAAATGTCAGGGATGACACTCCACACATGCACGTATGCACACTTGTGTGCACACGAAAATTCAAAATGCTAAACAATAAAAAATACTCTGAATACATTCTTTTGTGTTGTTTTGACCCAAAAATTTGTCCTTGGGCCCTAGCATAATATCAATGTCCATACTATAAAGCCATCCCATTTAAAATGCATATTTTTGCGGGCGCAACGCAACCATTGCCCCTCATTAGCTTGCAAACTAGCACCCAACAAGCCTCTCTCCTCTCTTTCGTGCCAAGCTTCATCACATCATCATTATAGAGTAGGGATGCAAACGGACGGATACGGATATGGATATAAGTATTACCATATCCTTATCCGTTTCAAAATATGGATACGGATACAGAAACGGATATCATACGAATATTAAAAATTGAATACCGTATCCTTAAATACGGATACGGATTCGGAATCAGATAATCATGATTCGGATACAGATATTTAAGAAACAGATACGGATTATCCTATAAGTATTAAGTTCCTCCTCATACTTTTAATTAGAAATGATGTCTTTACGAACTTGTAATTGATGGATGGCTAATCCTAAATTCAATAAACTTACAATGTTATATAATAAATAAGAAAATAATTTAAAATATTGAATGAAATAAATTGAAGAGCATAAAATAAAATTGTGTGATGACGTACATCTGTCTTCCTTCATTTGAAATGTTTCCAAAATATAGGTAATACTGTAACATTGTAACCAACTAATAAAATAAAGGTGATATGGTATATTCTGTGAAATAACATTATGATAAATTATAAAAGTTTATTACTTTTTTTGACATTCCATGATGAGGTACAGTTTCGTGTCAAAGCTATATTGAGGAATGCAAAACATTGTGAAGCTGAAATATTACTGAAAATATGGATAATACTGATATCCGTATCCGTGAATAATATATACATCTGTATCTGTATCCGTATACGGAAAAAAAATTCTATAATGGTATCCGTATCCAAATCCGTATCCGCAAAAAAATTAAAAATAGTATCCGTATCCGTATCCGCTAAAATCTGAAAATGTGTATCCGTATACGCATCCGGTTGCATCCTTATTACAGAGGCTTTTTACATGGCAACAACTACTAGCTAGTGTGGTATTTTGTACCATGCCCAAATTAAGATCAAAATACTTAACAACTACTAGCTACTAGCTTCATCAAATCCGATGCTCCATGATGCACCACGTGGCGCAATCAATCAAATTACTTAACAACAACAACTAACACTCACCATCCTATAAATCCAGGAAAAAACTGTTGCTGTTTCATGTATATTTTTAAGCCGTCCGATTCTAATCCTTTCCGAGAATCCGAGATAGAGCCTCAAGGCAGCTTAGATGAGCTTTGAGGTAGGGATTCAATTAAAAAAAATGTGTATCCACATATATCGCAAACTACGTTCGCTATAATATCGGAATTAACATGTGATATCATATATAATGTAGTTGGAAATTTACAGTAGCGTTTTGCGGCGATAGTGAAGATAATATGGACTTAGATGCCTGTGTTGGACCGACTCAATCCAATGCTCATCAATCATCCCTGTGATATAATATCCGAATTAACATCTTGCTACAGGAAAAACTTACATCTGAACAGATAATTAACCAGCACAGAAAGGACACCTCGAGATTATACCGCCATGACTTAATCATTCATTTTCTTAATTACATATCATGTTGGCACAGTCCTATTTAAGCACAAGCAGCACCAAATAAGCTACATAGTTCAGGACAACTGGTGACATACATCATGTTAATTTAATTGCCACTATATATACACCTGGGATATATCTTATCTGCCTTTCGATCAGCGACCTTAATGTGCTCTTAGTTCTTGCACATAGATATTAATCCGCACACCACACATATTCGCGTAACATACTGGAGAGATAGACTGATAAGCTAGTTCCTTGGCTTGTTGTAACTGGGAAGGTGCTCCGACGCCCAGCTCGCCATGTCTTGCGTGTGGTGGCTACCTGTGCTAGACCAGGTCCAGCGTCCGTTTATCGCGTCGATACCGTACACCACATCAGGAGCATCTTCAGCTAGCAAGCGACGAGCAACAACACCACATTCTGGTACAGCTGAGATCAGAATACACATGAACAAGAACACTGCCAGCAGCTTCATCGTAGATGTACCTGTGCACAAAATAAATATATGCATACGTAAATATACCCAAAAATCACTTTTACAATATGTATATATCTTCATTAAATTGAACCTTTATCTTCACTGCCTAAGTCAGATTGCAGATATTGATATACTGGTTTTGGCGACTCTAGCAGGAAGCCTGTGAGGTTTATATAGATAGAAATCTTTCAGGCAATATAACTTTCTCCAGCATTCGAGACAGATCTAGTTGGGTTTTAGTGGGAGACAGTGTAGATGTAGAGGTGCTTGAGTATCCTAAAACGGATTCAAGCTGTTGAGGCACTTTGCCACTATTTTAGGCAGTATCTGAGAGATTCTTTGTTGATTTCATATGAACAGTGGGCAACTTTTACATGCAAGTTGTACGTACGTATGTTAAATCCTTTCTTAAGAGAGATTATTCGCGTATTTGGGTATTAGTAATCATCCTTTATGTGGAACATGCTAGTTATCATCGCGGTTTATAAGGTTTTAACGCAGATCACGTAGGAACGTCTGCTGCATCCATTTAGGAAGCTGACAATTATGGAAGGATAATTAACATATATATGATTTCCATGACGTTTTAAACGAGAACATAAGAACAATATAAAGTCGACGATCTACTATCCAAAAGATGAGAGACGCTTATATGTTAACTATGTCAAAAACAGTAGATAAATACTGTAAAATCCAAAGCGTAACAAGACAATGGGGTTTACCTTTTATAAGCCAATAGTTGCGTGTTCTGCAATGTTTTGTATCACAGACAGATGCAGACATGATGAAGATCGAGTGCATGCTTTTGATCATAAACTTAAACTTGATACCACAAATCTTGTCTAAACTCTTTTGGAGAGCATGCCGTTCATTATCGTAAATTCCCAGGTTTTAAATATAGACATGATCTTGTCAGAGATGTCCTCTATGATGTTCTCAAGAAGGTTGGGATTGCGTCAAAGAAAGAAGCACCTGTGAATTTTTTGTCTGATCCACACGAGGGGAGATCCACACTCAGGCCAGCGGATGTTTTAAATTTTGATTGAGCCGGAAGAAAACATGCATGTGTTGATTTAACTGGAGTACCTCCGTTAGTTGGTCTGATAAAAAGTGATTTTACTGCGGGATACACTGCACAGAAAACTGCCTCAGCCAAAGTTGCTAAACATGAGAAGGCTTGTATTGACAATCAACATGTCTTCATCCCTTTCGGGTTTGATACCTTTGGGTTCTTGACGTCTGAAGCTGTAGAGCTTCTTAAGAGGGTCCAGAAAATTATGCATAGCAATGTTATGGTTCCCAGGTATATGGATGTTGTTTTCCGAAGAATTGGATTTGCCATCGAGAAGGGATGGGCGGCGCAGCTTGTTGCCCGTCTCCCAACAGTTTCTTTGTAATATGTCCTGATTTAGGAAATGAATGCAAGGAAACAAATTATATTTTCTAGTAGAACTAAAATACTTGATTAAATCCCCTTCTATAGGCGTAGAATAGAACGCAAATTGATACCACGGTAATTAATAGCTCATGATTAATTATGATCTGAATTTTTTAGGTTTAATGGAGCTGCCCTCAAGGGGGAGCTAACTTGGTTCCCCTGTCTTATTTTTCTCATTTTTTTATTTTTTTGAAAATTTCTTCCGTGAATATTCACCACTATATCTTTATATTATGCTATTCAAATTCGCGTGAAACAGAAACTCCTACGGCCTCCATCCAGACAATCATTTTTTAACAGTAACAGAATTGCTAAAAACGACTTCGTCTGGATAGAGGCCCCGTAGGAGTCTCTGTTTCACACGAAATTTGAATGATATAATATAGGGATATAATCATGAATATTCACTGAAGAAATTTCAAAAAAAATAAAAAATAGGGAAAATGGATCGGAAGGAGCCAAGTTAGCTCCTCGAGGCAGCCCCATTTTACCCTAATTTCTTTGCACACATTATTAGCATCCAACGTTCGTAAGCATGACGGTAAACCATTAGGTAGCGTTTGGTTCGCGGGTTACCTGCGGGTTAGGGAAGTTTACCTCCCTTAACCCACATCTCCCTCTCCCCGTGGGCCCCACTTTATTCCTTTTTTAAATAATTAAATAAATTAATTTTACATCATCAATCCTATCAAAAAATAATATATTATACCATCATATCATATAAAAATTATAAACTACTCCACTTCTACTCCATTTTCCAAACTTCAATACAATCACATCACAATAACTACCCACTTTTTCAAACTCCAATACAATCATATCACCCCAAACTCACTTCTAACCCACCCCCAGTTTAACCCTCTATCCAAACACCAAAACACAAAAATGGGTTACCCTCTACCAGTTTAACTCGCCTTAACCCGTCAACCAAACGCACCCTTAGGTTTTTCAATGCAATATATACCACTGAATTTTCATTTATTTCTGTTAAAAAACATTTTAATTTATTTTGTATTTGATCTCCCGTCTTCTTGATCCATATTGTAAGACAGCCCATGTCACAACTCCTAATTAGGCATCCCACCTATGTAGAGGTGGAAAGCTTATGTAATAATCCAAATGCATTATAGCGTGATTCCTTCTTAATTGTAAAATCTAGTAAACATGTATTTTCAAACTTTAGCCATTAAAATCTTATTCCATTTTGAAAGTATAGAAATCCATTTCGGTCGAAGTTTTATGCGTATTTTTAATTGATCCATGGAAAACGCTATCTTGCATCAACAAGCAAAGCAACAGTTAATGACAGTCTTGTCATTCCTAGATATAATTATTTGGTCTTGCCAATTACTTTCCCACTTTTAGCAGTTAATGCTTTGTTGAATATCGGGCATAATTGATTCCTGTTAAATTATGGGCGTTCCACTTAAGTTGTCGTTATGTCCATCACATTTCACTTCTTCTACCTTTTCCCCAATCCTACTCATATATTTATGTATAAAAAAACTTATTCTGTTTAGCTGACAAAATTCCCTTTTATTAAATTATTAAAAGAATCTCCATTATGTCTTACTTGCTATATTTTCAATCAAGCAAAATATGTTTCTGTGCAAAATATTTACCTCATTTTCGAGCAAAATAATTATTGTTTTATCAGATATTACATTCTTACTACTAAATGATCATTTTCAGGTATAGCAAATTAATATGAAATGATTGTATATTTATTAGGAAATAGATGTTTCTTTCTATACGATCATTTCGTATTAATTTAGTATTTGCTTTTTGTGAAAATGATCATTAATAGTAAGACTACGATATAAATTTATAAAATTATAATTATTTCACTCAAAATGATTGCAAATAGTTATAAAAATGAGTGTGCTCATTATAATACTAATGATATCCAAGTCCATTGGAAAAGCCTCATATTACACAGCAAACATGTATATGTATATGTATGTGTGCATACATGCGTGCGCACGTGTGGGACACCTAAAGTGAGTGGCATGTTTCCGTTGATTAGGAAAGCCTTCCTTATCATACATTTATTCTTAATCCTATGGTTAAGTTAATAGCATATTAAGCTAATTATACATGTGTGTGGGGGGCTTTAAATGAGGTGGCATGTTTCCTTTGATTAGAAAACCCGATTCCAGTAGCCATTTATTTGGTACCTCTCAAGGGGCGGGAACTGCTATTTTAACCCTTCTGGGGGGGTTCCACCCACAAACGCAAAGCTTATGGTTAACTGATATGGCTCATCATCTTTCATCTCATACATTTATTTTTAATCCTATGATTAAGATTAATTATATATTAAGCTAGTATATATTTGATGTTGAAAACTCATTTTTATCATAAGCATATTCGCAATTAGAATGTAACAACCATGCATCCTTAAAAAAATTTCACATCCTCTTTTCACTGAAAATTAAAATTTGATCTTGAAGGTGGAGTGCATCGACAATGGCCATGGGCAACAGGAGATGCACGATGGTGGGCGGCGTGTGAGGTGTGCGATGCATGTTTTGCGGTGCATGTTTTACCCTCCGCAGTAAGAGAATAAATAGACTAGTCGAATATACCATGAGAGTACAAACGAAACTTTCCATTTTATAAGGTATTGTGGTAATTTCACGTTCTCAATGAAATAAAAATGGTTGTCTTTATCAAGTCCTCAAAATGAATGCCTAGCAACGGCTTTAGCATGTGCTCGAGTACTTTGGATGGAAAAGCATATTTTAGATTTAATATTTCTTGTAAATTTATTAGAGTATTTTGTGATAATATAAGTACAACTAATTTATATTACTTGAAGTAAAATTATAGATGTTGGACATCACTTTCTAAGGAAAAATATAATAAAGGAAGATGTCAATTTTGAGTTCATTTATATTGAGAATCACTAGCTGGTATTTTCACTTAACCTTTATGTTTAGATACAACTTTATATGAAATAAACTTAATATTTTTCAAATTATCTTATTTAGCACTAACTATTTTTTAAAATACCAAGGTTTTATTTTAGTTTAATATGATATATTATAAATGATATTTACAAAATTATAAAAAATACAAAATTATGAAAATAATAAAGAATAAATAAAATGATTATTTTAATCGGGTATAATATACAATAAGGGTTCAAAACCTAACTTTGACACCTTAACTCCAAAAAATGTGAAACTACCATCATTAAATAGCTTATTAAAAGTTATATACAATTAAAGGTGATTTTGATATATTTTAATTTTTATTAGGGAGATATGGGTCTGGGAAATTGAGATTTTAGAATTTTATTCAGAGTAATTTTATATGAAATTTATATTTTATTATCTACAACTTTCACGTACAAAGTTTCTTTATTTGTAGTATAAAAAGTAGAAAATAAAATGGATCCCAAAAATGAATAAATACTAAATTAATAAATCGAATTTTTATTGTATTAATGGCCCTTATCTCCCCCATACTTTATTTATTATCGACCTAGTCATCAAGATGCTTAGGACTCGAGGTTTAGGGTCATATTCTTTTTTCTTTACTCTATAATTTTGGCACTAAAAATAATATTTTTATACAATATTTATACAACAAAGAATGAATGCTAATTTGTACAAATTAAGGGTATTTACATGCATGAACTAGGGTTCTTAAGGCCAAAATTATAGAATAAAGGTGATGAAATGGAGATTCATCACCCCTATATACTTGTCTTTTGCTAGTCCCTAAAAACACTTATGCAATAATAGTAGAAAATGAAAAATAAAGAAAAGAAAAAGAAAGAAAGTGATTATGTTTAATTATAAAACTTATCTTCACAAAATCAAAGTTTGGAGCTTAAGTCGAACCATTGAAATTTTAATGCGGACGAAACCTTATTGGGAATCAGATTTGCAAGACAACAGTCTACAAGAATTCCCAAAACTCTGTTCAAGTCTCCTCAATAGCCAGGTTAAAATATTTCAACTCGTAATCAAACCCTTATGACTATGAATCTCACTTGTACAGTGTACTGTGATCATGGCTCCCCTCAACTGAAATGACAAAGAGACTGACTTCTCCAATACGAAAACCCAATGATTCCCCAATCCAGCAACTCCTTCCTTGAGGAGCAGGGTATTCCTCTCTAAGTTCAAGTGACAACCAGCTTAAGAGGAGGGGGTGAAGAGAAGAATGGATGGTAATTAGTGTAGCTACCTATCCTAGGATGTAAGAGTATAGTCAAGTCATCCATCTGCAGGATCACATGATATGACTTTGAAGCTCAAGTTTGGTTATTGACTACACAAATATGTAAATTCCGACAGGCATTTTATTTTCAAATCGGGCATGTCCACTTTTTTGGAATTTTTACTTTTTGTTTTTTTTTTGAAATACTATATACAACAACATTTACATAAGGAGTTTTTCCTATTGAGCCAGTAGACTAACCCTCTTTTGAAGCATTATTGCAACCCACACTCTCCCATCTTTAGACGTCTCTGCTACTTGATGGGTTGGGGTGCACGTCCCTCCCTAGACGAGGACAAATGTTTCCTCTTGTGTGTGTCTCATACTGACAAATCCAATCCTCTCACCACTCCAACTGAGTTGAGCCAAATGAACGGTGCAGGTGTCCAAGTTAGGTCATTATCAACAAGAGACATTGTGCTCTGAAATACTCTACTTAGGCAGTCATGAATATATTGAACCAAGTCACAATTTTCAAAGAATTAAGTCAACTCGACCTGAAGTACCTCAATTCCAACTCCTATTAGATTCCTGTAACTAGGTAGATTTAACAACCAAGCTCCAATCTTTGGATTTTATATAGACTTGTTCAATTATCAAACTCAATCCGAAAAATACAAATGCTATGCAAATGTTATGTACCACGCAAAAAATATTGATGCAATTTTTCGAACTTTTGAACTTTTTATAGATTTTTGAACAAAGTTTTACCGTTTTTTATAAAAAATTTCAAGAATATTTTTGCAAATGTTTTTGATATTTTTGATTTTTCAAATATTTTTGAGATGTATGAAAATAAAAGATTTTGGATAAAAATAGGTATAAATACTTACAGGGAAATGCATCATATATTTACAAGAGTTGGGGTTTCTTTTTAAGAATTTACAAGGGATATGTGATCCTTTTTATAGATATGTATATACACTTTGATAAAGAATTTTAGTACGATGTATATATTCTTCAAACTTATTTTAAAATCATTATACAAATAATTTTGAAAACTATAGTCCAAAATATTTTTTGCAAATAATTTTTACAAACATTTCACATATTTAAAAATCATTTTGCAATGGTTTTTCTAAATTGTATGCATAGATTTTTCAAAATATTTTTTGCAATCATTTTTCAAACCATTTACAAATCATTTTTTCAAAAATATTTATTTCACACAATGAAAATGATTTTGACAAACAAAATATTTTTACAAAGGTTGGAAATATTTAACCAAATATTTTTCAAATATTGTTCAAAAGATTTTTCAAAAAGATTTTCAAACTATTTTTCAAATATTTTGAAAAAAATATTTGTATCCCATTTATTAATTAGTAAATATAAAAAAGAATTTCAGGAACAATATGCATCTTTTTTATTGAGTGATTTTAATGAATTTAATAGTATAGTATTATATATATAATTTTAGCCATAATTATTATTAAAAATACGAAGTACGAGTTATGGATAAAGTATATACGTGGTATATATGACCTCCTATACTTAGCTTGAGCTATGTCCTCATAAATCTGAGAGGAAATAGAAGATATAACTCATACCAAGTATAGAAAAGTCTAAAGAATAAATAAATGAAGAAATGAATGAGCGAATGAGAAGTCGACTGTCCCCCTATACTAAAGATCAAATAATCCTAAGTATAGCAGACTGGACACAAGGCATGGAGGGATAAGGGTGGGAATGAATAGATCGTACTCAGATTGTCTCCCCTATGCTTAGGGTAAGATATCCCTAGGTATAAAAAAGAAGAAGAGAAAATGGAGAGGATCAAAGAATGAAATAACTCGGGTTGCACACCCCCTATACTTAGAACAAAGTACATCCTAAGTATAGAAGACTGACAAAAAGGGGCGACAACTTTTAGGTAGAAAATGAAAAATAAAAAGGAAAAAAAGAAAAGTTAGATGAAGATGGAAGAAGATATCGAAGAGATATACACATCACTCCCCCTATACTTAGGGTAAAAGATCCCTAAGTATAGGCAACAATAAGGGTGATGAAACAAAATGAAGAAAGAACACTCGACTCATCTACGCCCCTTGTACTTAGGATAAAGCACATCCTAAGTAAGGCAATACACAAAAATGACATGGGTGAGCGGAACAGGAGATGGACAGAGGTAAAAGAAAGCGAATATACAACAGAATGGATATACAAATGATCAAGAAGGTTGAAAGCGAACCTTCTTGCAGGACCGCTGAGGAATGGATCTGACAAGATGTAGGTCGATGTTGGGGTCCTTAGTAAATAGAAGCCAATTAGGATCGACCTGGTAAAGATCCTTAGTGGTCCTAGGGTTAGAAGGAACATAAGGGTTAGTAGAAGAAGTGTGGCTAGGTTTGACCTTGGGTGTCTCGCAAATGTCATCAACGTGAAAAGGCTCGAACTCATCATTAGAAGAAGTAAAGTCAAGTTCATCCTGGTGAGTCTCTCCTAGGTCAAAACAAAAAGGAAGGAACTCATTTGTGGAAGTAGTTGAATCATTTTCATCCTCTAAAGTCTCAACCAGATCATCATTTTCATCAAAGTCCCGTTTTCATTAATAAAAACAATCAAATCAACTTCAGCCTTATCGGTCTCATAAATATCTGCCCTCCACTGCAAAGTGTTACTCATGTAAATCCTGTGTATGTCATCAACACATCGCCAAGTACTAGAAGAGGGAACTCCAAGGTCCATGCTTTCCGAGTTTTCCTCCTTAGAGAGAAATTCTCATGTCTCAGTGGAATCCAACATGCAGCAAAAATGTTTGATCGTCTCATCAAGGTCATAGTAATCAGGGTCGGCAAAGATAAGCGAAATCACATCAGATGCAGGTCTCTAATCGGTAGTGGATGCAGTGATGATCACACCGCTTTCATCAATTGGACGAAAATGAATCTCTCCTGATCTGTAATCTATAATGACTCTCACAGAGGCGACAAATGATTGTCCCAGGATGATTGGAGAGTGCTCCCCAGGGGAGGAGGTCTCTGCGGGCAATACAACAAAATAGACAGTATAATTCATGCCCAAAATCCAAATGATAGCATTTTCTAGAATACCCTTCGGCCTTTTGATAGATCCATCAGCAAACTGAACTATCATCTTAATTTTCTTGAGAGGTTCTAAGTGAAGAGGCTATACCAGCGAGAAGGGTATGATGCAAATTGAAGCATCGCCGTCAAGGAGAGTATGATCACATGTATGGTCAGAGATAGTGCAACTAATTAATGGAGTAGCGGTTTTACTTTTCCTAGAAGATGGACGGTGGATGATGGCATGGGCAGTGGTCATGGTCAATATGTGATGCTCGTATATGCTCCTTCACTTTGTCTTCTTGGGTTGAGGAGTAGATAAATAGGTTATGGGCTGGTGAAGTGGGGTTTTAATGATCTCATGAATTGTGACCACCCCTTCATATTCAGTCAATATTTTTTGAATTTTTATATCTCCTACATACAAAGGAGGATATCAGAATCAACATCTACACAAAGACGATGAAGAGCAGTCTGTACAGTGTTGTCCTCAGGGTCAAGGATGGGACAAGATGTGAATGAATGTGTGGTCAAAGGATCTCGTATGTGGGCCCTCTCCTCACACAATGAATCAACTTTAGGTCTCCCAAAACCTTTTTGTATTTTAAATTTTTCTCATTTTTTTGTATTTCGCATGATTACAAGCTCTCATGAGAATCCTCAAGTGAATCCACATCGTCGGAGCATGAAGCAGCAATATGGCTCTTATTCTTACTAAAGTGGTCATCAATCCTCGAATTCATGTGCTCCATGAACGGTCAAGGTCTCAAATATGAATGCCATAAAAGGTGACTCCCACAACTCGGTCTCGGGTGAGTGTAGAGGTGGAAAATGTGAAGGTGGAGGTGGGTTAAAATCTGAGGCCAGATATTGTGGCTGAGGCAGATATGTACAAAAGTCAAGAGCAAAATCCTACTGAAAAATGGAGGTGGATCGACTGGAAGGTACGAGGGATCCACAGAATCCAGACAAAAATCACTCCTTGTGGCCATCTTCGAAACAAGAGAAAATGATCGGGAGAGCATGAAGGTAAAGTCAAAGGATGTGAAGAAAAAGGCATGAATGCACAAAAGGATCAAGTATGCATACAAGCAATCACAAACAAACACACGTAAAACAAAACACACCCCTCAATTCACCTACTCAACTCGGTGAAGACCATGAAAGTCGATCTTTTTATCTTGTCGATTTTAGAGTTAGGAGAAAATCACAAAATGTTGTACAAACACCTAGAAAGTCTTGATGGGATTTGGGCACTACTCCTTAACGTGCATGCGAGCAATCTAAAATGAATACCATGAGGGGATTACTCGCCCCAAGAAAAATATTTTTCTTTTTGATGTATTTTAGGGTCAAGTAATTTTAGCAGTCTCAATTTTATTTGTTATCGTTTTTTATATTTTTTAATAAGAATACATGAATCATATCAGGGAATCAATTCCTTTAGCAACCTTGGTGATCAGAATCAGAGAGAGAGAGAGTCGGAAAAGCAATGTGAGGTGAAATCAATGTTGTATGCTAAAGTGTAAATGCTCACCATGCCTCCTGATCTCTACATTCAAGGAGGCTAGAATTGAAACTTAAGTATATGCAAATGCAAGCCAATGGAATCAGCCTAGGTAAAAAATTTCTATTAGTGTGAAGCACAAATGCTAATTACTTTGAGATGGAATCCAAAAGTCTGGTCTTGTGGAACTCCTCGGTGCTCACCACTGTGAGTCTTACAAACACTGTGTAAAGTCCCTCTCGGTGCTCGATCTCAAGTCTAAACGAGAAGAAATTTAATATTTGACTAAGTCCAAATGTACTATAGGTGCATGCAATGGTTATTAGGTGTTTTTCCTTAATTTATCGTCAAGTAACTCCTACAACTATGGCTCAATTACAAAAAATAAAGAAAATTGAAAACTCGGAAAAAATGAAAGAAAAACGATGAAAATGACGATAAAATCAATGAGCCCTCGAAGGGAACAATCCCTTAGGCATTAGACATCGTGAAGTGTGTAGAGTACTGAGAGTGTCATGAATTATTATAATTATAGTAGTCTCTCTCTTCAAATTACACAAATAGATAGATAAACTAAAATACTCAAAATCCTTATCTTCAAAATTTCTCCATGTCCTTGTTTGATGCTTGGTCGAAATCGCCTCACGTGGGTGTGCATGCACTCCTAGAAGAGCTCCTCCCTAGATCCGTGTTCCTCGCAGTAATTCCAAACAAGGAGTGGGGTTATACAATTAAACAATTATGTCAAATAAATCAGAAAAATATACACAAGGAGGACAAATAAATCACAATCAAAATAATGCCAATATAAGCACAGTTGCTCCCCAGCAATGACGTCATTTGTTGAATGAGATTTTGCCAATGTATTGTCAATCCATAAGACGGATCAATAATGGTCGAAGCGACCTTAGACGAAACCCCTATTCAAATAACAATTAAACCATAATAATAATTAATCAATGAAAATTATATTTGGAGTTAAAATTTATTATAATTCTAAACAAGGATGTGTATATGTGCAAGTATGCAGAGGTCGAACGTAGGGAGCAAACTAGATAGGCCGGATAATAAATTGCATAAAAGTTATTGTGATATTCTTTGTATATTTTTAAGAGTTTTTAATTTAAATTATTTTTTATTATTTTATTATATTTTATATTTTTATATTTCTTTTCTTTTAAAATATATAATATAGGCTACATAAGAGTATATATGCAATGTAAGTAAATATAATTATAAATACTAGTAAAAAAGAGTAAAAAAATCAAGAAATAAAATATTTTTTTGGTATCAAATAGTTTTACTATTTTTATGAATTTTTAGAGATTTTTTTCTACTTTTTATATATTTTATAAAGTCAAAATATCCCAAATAAGGGATTTAAAAAATGACTGAAATTCAAATGGAAATTAAAAATAGAAAAGTAAGTCCAAAATTTCTTAAATTAATTTTAATATATATAAGAATATAGAGAAAAATTAGAAAATAGAAAAAAAAATATGTTTTTGAATTTTTAGGAATTTTATATATTTTTATCAAGGATTTTGGGGTTTTTTAATTTTTAAGTATTTTTTTTCTATTTTTAGGGTTTTCAATTTCTAGGATTGCAAACTAAAAATATAAACACGGTAAATATTTTTTTGAATTTTTTCAAAAATATTTTATATTTTTTAAGGGTTTTATACTATAGACATGGATTTTTAGTGCTATTTCTTTTTTATAAAATATTAAAATTTCTTAAAATACAAAAAAAATATATGGCGTGAAAATACAAGCATCCAAGAACTTAAGGCCATTTTTGGGATTTTTATGAGCACAATTTCTATTTTAATTAAATACAACAAACACTCTTAAATAAAATTAAGTTGAGGTGCCATGATGCTATTTATACAAAAAAATATATAATGTAAATAAAAAGTCCTTGGGCTAGAATGAATTACAAGAACTCCACATGCCTACAAAATGTCCACCTCACATGGGTGACCACGTAAGGTGAGCTGGCGTGGCCCCGATTGTAAATATCAAAAGTTAGGGGCCTAATTACAAATATTACAAAATAATTTAAATCATAGAGAATGTTTATATATTAAATATAAAAACTAGACTAGGTGGAAATGTAAAATACCCAGTCCTATGCGTAGATTGACGGTTGATCCTCGGTCACTTGCCACGTATCAATCCTGCAAAGCGTGACGACGGTTTGTGCGACAACCCAGATTAGATCCCACGGATAGGACTTATGGCTGAAAAAGGGCACGATTCGACGCTCGTTGTACACCACCATGAACACGGCCATGTCGGATGGCGGAGAAAGGTGATGGACGAATAGGGAAGAAGTTGCGGAGATGCGAGCTTCCTCCGGCTTGATCTTCCTCCTCTGATGATCTTGATGCTCCCATGGTGGTCCAAAATCTTCTTGGAGGGCTCTTCTATTAGCTGGGGGCTCAAAAAATGGACAAAGATTGCTAGAGTTCGCCAGCGAGGGCGGTGAAGCGAAGAAGCTTTAGGTATCTCCAACCAGCTGAGTTCTTGATGCTCAAACCTGCACGGAAGCACACCAATTTTCCCTCAATCCCTTAGCACGTGAAATGGGCGGAAGATCGAGTGAAGCGGTGGACCTCCGTCGAGGGGAAGGATTCGAGGTTTGTTAGGATAGATCGGGGTCCAACCTAGATGAATGGTGGGTTGGAACACAATGGAGAAATGTGGGGGAAGAAATGGAGGGTGGTGGCGTGGTCGGAAAACAAGTGATAGCATGGTGGAGGTTCACCAGAGACCAAGCTCTGACGAACTTTGAAGGTGGGTATTACGCTAATTTAAGCAATAAAAACATAATAAATGCAGGGAAGAGATCTGGGAATTAAAACTAAGCTATGGAAAGAGGAAAAGAAGTACCTCAGTGGACAGACGACCACGAAGCACAAACCCGATGGTGACGATGGCCAGAGGTGGTGGAACGCCGCCTTAGCCTTCACTTGGCTTCGCAACAGTTGGCTGGAGGAGAGATATCACCTTCTTCGATCCTGAACACAAGAGAGAAAGGCCAAAGCTAGGGTAAAGGAGATTCAAAATGGGAGGCAGAGCTTAGGAGTGGTTATGTACAGTACAAGATGAACAAGAGGCTCCAAAGAACGAGGAAAATCTGGCGAAGCATTGATCCGATCCTCGCGATAGCAAGCAGGCATGTAAGAACACATATGGAGGACAAAAATCTATGAAGGAATCCACATCAATTTATGAAAGGATTGGCGTGTAAAAAATCGAGAAGATGGGCTAGGTCTTAAGTCTGACACAGGTTGCAGGGCTGGTCAGAGAGTTAACCAAAGTCAATACTCCCTGCCCCCTGATTGGTCTACGTGGACCAACCAGAGAAAAGCATCATGTAAAAGAAGTATAAAATTTAAAATAATTATTCAATGATTTTATTAATTTTAAGTTATATATATATAAATTTTTCTGTAGAATTTTTTTACTATTTTATTTATTTTTTCGAAGTATTTAATTACAAGTTTATTTTTAGGGGTTAATTATAAGTATATTTATCTATATTGTGTATATTTTTTTATTTATAATTTTGATTTTATTTTTTTATTTTCTATTTTATAAATTTATACCTTGTTTTTTACTTAATATATTTGTATTATATTTTTTGATATATTATGTACACTTAAATAAATAGGTATATCGAATACATAGGTATAAGTATAAGTATTTCATCTATGTATTATGTACACATGTTTTATTTTAATGTTTTACTGAAGGTTTATTTTAGTATTAATATATACATATATTATAAATAATATTTACAAAATTCTAAAAATAAAAAATTATGAAAATAATAAAGAATAAATAAAATGATTATTTAAATCGGATATATTGTACAATAGGGTCCAAAACCTAACTTTCACAACATAATTCAAAAAATGTGAAACCACCTTCATTAAATATCTTATTAAAAACTATATTCAATTAAAGATGATTTTTATATGTTTTGAGTTTTTATTTGAGAGAAATGGGTCTGGAAAATTGATATTTTGGAATTTTATTCATAGTATAACTTTTACACTATTTATTAGTTTTCTATGAAATTAATTTTGTATTTTTTTATATTTTATTACTACAACTTTCATGTACAAAGTTTCTTCATTTTAAGTATAAAAGTAGTAAATAAAATGGTTCCCAGAAATGAATAAATAGTGAATTAATAAATAGAATTTTTATTGTATTAATGGCCCTTATCTCCCCCTACTTTATTCCTTATCGACCTAATCATCAAGATGCCTAGGTCTCGAGATTTACGGTCATAAAATACCTTTGGTATTTTATTATTTTTGTTTTGTTTTCTTTATTCTATAATTTTGACATTGAAAACAGTATTTTATACAATATTTATACAACAAAGAATGAATGCTAATTTGTACAAATTAAGGGTATTTACATGCATGAACTAGGGGATTTAAGGCCAAAATGATAGAATAAAGGTTATTAAATGGAGATTCATCAACCGTATATGAATGATAATCAAACGATATGAATTTTATACTTTTCTGATCCAAGATAGATACAGAAATTGATGAAATATGGTCTTTATTTTTTTTATCAAGTTTTGATATTTTAAATTATCAAATGATCTCTGATCGACCAATGATTGATTTTATTGATCTTATTTTGTCGAATCAGATTTTATGATGGTCTTGGATTATTTTTACTGTTTCAAATTGCATTGTCTTTCCAATGATATGCTTTACGATGCAATTGATTTTCGATCTATTGATCTCAAATGAATAGTGATCTACGATCTATGGATTGATTTATATCTTTTAGCATCGATCGATAGTTTTATCGGATCAAATGGACCACAGGTTGGGTTCGATTTATTTGGATTTGGATGTCACAAATGAGGAATGACATATTTGAAGTTTGAGCCTAATGCTCCAACCAATTTAAAACATCAAATTAAACTAAATAACAACCTAACTAATAAAGCTAATGAATAAATTATGCTACTAGAATAAAAGGAGATAAGAAAAATCTAATCTCACATCTCATACCTGCTTGGAGGCATGGAGCAGAGGAGCTCACCAGAGGTGGCCGATGAAGATCGAACCACCGCGATCCAGGCCTTTATCCTCACCGACGAGACTAGGGAATCAATGTTGCCACTGACAACAGACCTAGAAGGGGGGTCAAAATGCAAAAAAAAAAGGATTCAGCTTGGCTTTTATAGACACGGTGATCGGTCAAAAAGGTGGAGAGATGTCATGCAAGAGGAATTAGGTAGGTGAAGATTGGGGCATGGGCGAAGGAGAGGGAAGAGAAGACTACACGAGGGTGGATTGCTCAATGAAGATGGAGGCGTGACAATGGTGTCGAAAATAGAAGAAGTCAGAGGTCTCGTGACCTCTGACAAGGAGGTGGATGAGGGGAGGATAGTTGATCGCTGGGTCAACTTTCTTTGGCTCCTGGTTGGTCCACGTGGACCAACCAGAAAAAAGAATAAATAAATATTTTATAATTTTTTTTAAAAAATAGAAATTGATTTTATTTTAATTAAAGTTAAATTGTGAAATATGTTTGTAATTTTATGTATTATTTTTAGGATATTTTTATTTATTTTTACAAGCTAATTTATTACATGATAATATTTACATGTGTATATGGGGATAAATACTTATATTTTAAGGTATTTTAATTTTATTTTTTATTTTATATTTATTATTATATATAAGTATTTTATATGTTTATAACTTATTTAAAAACATATTTAGATATTTTTATTGTATTTTTTATTTTATTTTTTACTCAAAAATTAAGTATCTAGATTATATAGGTGTATTATAAGTATAATTCATCTATATATTAAAGTACCTTATTTATTTTAATAGATTTAATGGTTTTATTTTATTTTTATTATTTACATGTATTTTATATAATATGTACAAATATATAAAAATATAAGAAAGAGAACATAAAAGAATAAATAAATTGAATATTATATACATTTATATTGCACGATGAGAGCAAAAAAGCCAATTTTTGCATCTTTACTCCAAATTGAATGAAATCGTCTTCGTTAAATAGGAATTTAATTTTACGAACAATAAAGGTGAGTTTGGTAAATTTTGGATCTATACGAAGAAGATATAGGTATAAAAAATTTTCTTTTTGGCTTTTTATTTTGTGTATCCTAGGCATATTATGCAATATTTTTTAATGAAATAAATTTTGTATTTTTATTCGTATTTTTATGTATAAGTTTCATATATAGGGTTTATTGATTTGGGCTATAAAATGTGAAAATAAAATAAGTCCCAAAATGCAATAATTGGGCTATAAAAATTGTTTTTTTGAGTTATGTTTTCTATACAATTGGTCATCCTATCTCCCCCTGCTTTATTCTTTGTCAATCGAGTCATTTTTTATTTTAATATTAAATATAGTATTTTGTACAATATTTATTATCTATTTATTGAGTGTTATTTTGTACAAATTAATACTATATACATTCATTTAGCTAGGGATTTAAGGCCAAAATAAAAGAATAAAGGTGATGAAATGAAGACTCATTAGGTCCATAGTTA
Source organism: Ottelia alismoides (assembly GCA_037367405.1). Lineage (NCBI taxonomy): Eukaryota > Viridiplantae > Streptophyta > Magnoliopsida > Alismatales > Hydrocharitaceae > Ottelia > Ottelia alismoides. Next base: position 181,809 of record JAZKJV010004377.1, on the reverse strand, counting down.
TTTGTTCTACTAGATACTTAAGTAGTCAAAGTAGTCAATCTTATTTACCTAATTACTTGCACCCTCAAATCCCTCTCTCCCTCCTATTAAATTATTGAGAAGAATCTAGCTTAAGAAGAGCATATATCACCAAAACTTCAAACTCCTCCCACCTCTCCTTTCCGTCCTTCCAAATCCCACAAAGGATACGATCCTTGACTCCTATAGAGCCAAGGTTAGCATATCTAACACCTTCAATTCCATAACTTGTGCAAAATCTTTTTTTTTATGGAAATCGAAAAATCTAGGATTTGATGTTATTAATCTTGTGTGTTTGTTTTCATCATCTTTCTTTTTGTCGTGTGCAAAGGTCCTACATCCTTAAACTTCTACACGTCCTTCTGAAACCACTTTCTTAAAAATCCAAGGCAAAACCAAACTTGTTCCAACAACAGTCGAGTGCATCAATACACTCTCTTTTTCGCTGGTACATCAATGTGTTTTTAAGAAAGTTTACTTGTTTGTTCTTTTTTTATCCATTCCTCATCCTCCTCCTCATTTCAACCACCCCTATTCACAACTATACTCAGATGTAACCATAGAGCACTACAATGACTTCAACCATGAACCATCAAGCTTTTAATTTTTGGTCATGATTTACTTGATAATGCTTTAGAATGTCTTAATGATGCAGTCTCATTGTCTAACCTAGAGTATGATTTTTGATCTCAAAACTCATTATTCGTTTGACTCTCCTCCACTACAATAATCAAAGTTATAGTGATTTTATATATTTTAAGAGATTTTCCAACTTGACCAAGATGATATACATTTATGTGAAAGCAAATCTCTATGTATTTCATAAGCCATGTATATATTTCTTCTTGTTTTTCTTTCAAGTAAATTGGTGAACTATATTTATAACTTAATATAATCTTAGCAGTGCCAGTACAAGCTTCTTCTCGTCGTCATCACACATTGATGCAAACTAAATCATGTGAGTATGAGCCAAGTTCACTTCTTTGATTACAATTTTTTCAAGAAAGCCAAATTTCCAAAGGTCATCAACATGGATGGACTTGAGGATCGACCCCCTCCAAGCCAAGAAGTGTCTTTGCCTCTTCGTAAAGAACATCCTTAACCGTACTTCGAATCCAGCGACATCGATTTCTATAAGATTTGGGGGTCTCCTTCTAGTAGTTACATACACACTCCCCCTACCTTCTACTTCCAACTCCATGGCATTGGAATCCTATTCCTACCAAGCAAGGGCATCCCAACCATGATATTATTGTATGACTTTCGTGTTGAATAGACAACAATAGATGTATAGATACTTGAAGAAAACCATACAAAAAGAAGTAGTTTTAAAGTAGATTCTATATGTTTTTTTTTCAATTCAATAACATTATCACAAGCACTGAAGGTACCTAAAGGTTATTTGCATATTATTTCAATAGTAGTGAATCAAACTCCTAAAAAAGCATCTCTCAAAGAATCCGTATGTCTAACACTTTAATCCAGATTTATTACAAGTGAATGAAGTCTACATACTTATTATAAGTGGATGACAAAATATAAATCACTATAGGTATTTGTGCTCATGGTTTTTATCAATATTGAGTTAGTCATGATGTAGTTTAGAATTACATTGTATAAATACTTTCATGCAGGATTCCACACTTAGATATCTTTATAGATCATAGATATCTTTATAGATCATCTCGTGCATTATTACATGGGTATACATTAACATGCACCGATACACCAATGTTATCTTCACACCCGATACATCTCTATCCATTGGATACACAAGTTTTCACGTATTGTTTCAGCGACACGCATAAATTTGCTCAAGTACACTATTAGTTATTCAGTTTTCAAAAGTTAATTGTTCTATTTTACTCATCTTTTATAAATCTCGTGCAGTGGTACATATAAGGTTGCATTAGTACATCAATACCTTTGAAGTAAAGCCTACTCTTGTGAATGCATAGTACACCTTTACATACTCTGATGTACTGATACACCATCGTCTGGTGGCTATATTTTTTACTGGATTTATATAAATTGAATGGGTTCCTTCCAGTGGCGGACCTAGGATTTCATGTTAGAGGGGGCACTGTACTATATATTGATGCTAAGAAAAAACTTATAATATTATAAATTTCTATATGTGTGAAGTAAAAAATTGGTGAAATGCTTTATAAATTTGGTATATATTTGTGCTTAAAATATTTCTTAAAAAATCTACAAATTAAGCAATTTTTTCAACAAAAAATTGTGATTAGAATGATTAGTTCCTAAAAATGTAACACAATGTGTCTAATTCCTTAGGGCAAGCGTCTTCTCAGCATCATACCCTTTTCCTCCCTAAAAAATGTGTCTAATTCCTAAGCTATATTACATCCATATTGAAGAACTGATGATAATAAAAATCTAATAATTTTGAGAATTTGACCTCTTACCTCTTAACAATGGTTATTTGTTACCTTTGTCATCACAAATTTACATTAATCTTGTTATTTAAGCAATGATAAGCACAAATTTTAGTGAAAAAGACAACAATAATTGTTACTACTTGAACTATTACCGATGACAAACACCGAATGTTCATTGCTAATTTCAAATATACCAATTGTTACAGTAAAATATATGTTATATGTTTAACAATTGATATAGTAACAAACTCAAAATTATGTCGTTATAGACTCATTCTGTTGTATTGATTGTTTTTACCTTTCCCCATAATCTTAATATTTTTCATCGATCGGGAATCTTTGCATGGTATGGAATAGTAAGTCAGTAAGGGACATATGTGAGACATGATCGTATGGAAAGGGACAAGATTGTGTCGAGATACAAGGATCCTTCGAGAGATGGAGGGTTGTACATAATGTGGAAGATGGTTAAGTAGTGAACCTCAAGGTATGGAAAGATAGGATAATACAATAAAAGAATTAAGACCGTGAGAGGAAAAGAAAATATACAAATCAATATAATTACAACTGCTTTCAATGTGCAAAAATAAATCAACATGATTGGATACCTTTAAATCAAATTGAAGATCAAAATTTAGTTGAGCAAAAGGTAATAGATCGGTTTGGAAGTGTGGAATCAGAGAAGATTGATTTGGAAGGCAAAAAATAATGGTACGACCTAGGAATTCTTATATTTGTCTTCTCCTCATTATCAAATTAATTATGTCGCATAACAAAATTAATTACAAGTGGGTGAATTAATTTGCAACATGTTGTGATTAATAAAAGTATTTGATTACATGGTAACCGATGTGAGATTAATTAAAGGTGTATTAATTGCGGGTATAGGAATTTATTTAGGATGAATGAAGAGACTCAGACCATTGATGGAGGATTAAGATTGGGTCTTAATGGAGGAGGGGCATTCAACTAATTATAGAAAGATATTAATTGATTTGAAAAGTTTTATTAGGATTAAAGGCATAGTATGCATATGACATTTGACAAAATAGGGGGGGGGGGCTAACAGTAGGTCCGTCCCTGGTTCCTTCTATTCTTAGATCTCCTTTAAACCTATAGAAGATACACATCTCGTTTGCTGGAAAGCTATTCTTTAGTAGATATTTCTTAGCCAAGGAAAATTTTGCAAGGAAATTCTCTATTCTATGGATTCTTACGCTCCTTCAAGCATTGTTCCAAAGCCTTCTGCTTTGATCAGTTTGATTTGCATTTCATACTCTTTTTATGCTTAGAAAGGATTTACTTAATATATTTGTATCGATCTTTCTTCTTGCTTAGGAGAAGTACTACATGGCAATATAAATCTCTAGCAATGTTACTTGAGGCATTCTTTGTGAAAGCATTTTTTCTTGTGTAGAAGATGAATTACGGTAAACTATGTACTTTGTAAAAGTTTCGAAAGACACTAGAAGTAGCTCGTGTAATGAGAGTTTGCAAGTCCTAAGAAGGTCAGCCCAAATGTAGTCCTTACATAGGGTGAACTTGTCTAAATATTTGTGTGTTATGTATTATATCTTTGATTGTTTATTTATTACCGTGATGGACCGAGTATTCAATCCCACCGCTGAGATGCTCGGTTGACTCCGACCCCTTGGTAGGAAAATGGCAGATTGAACAGGAGAATAACAAGTGAAGAGTAGTGTTATATTAGGATTTAAAGTTCTATAGCATGTGGACTGGATGAGTCCAAACCATGAATCACATGTAATAGTTTGGGGTTATTTGGATCTTTCCAGTTGAAGATATTGAACTAACCAATTCAATACCCATATGAGAAATATGATCTGGATCTAGTTTGACCCAAAAATCGAAAGGTCACAGTTCATTCAAGCATGATTGAGGTTGACAATTTCCAAACAATTGATACAGTTTTTGTATAGTATTAAATCCTCTTCTGATTATGCCAGGGAGAAATTATGGAACGAGGAATTAAGGACCTTTTTTAAAAAATATAGTCAATGATATCATTGTCAGCATTCCTAGTTAAATTTAACAAAGGCGAGCAAATCCATGACAAAGGTTTGACACTGTTGGTAAATACCAACAATTGACATCATGGAAATTAGATAGGATCTTTAAAAACACCGATGGTTTTGGCACCTTGCAAGATCATCTCAGCACACCAAAAGTCATCACTTATTCCATGAAGATAATAGATACATAATACTCAAATGTTCATACAACATTACATATTACAACAGCACATCTCTTGTAGATATTACATACATTTGATAGAATAACTCTGATAAAATGTAGGTCTGCGCGCGCACAGGCACATATATACCTTCATGCATATGTACATACACAAGCCTGTCTAAGTTACCGCGACGATCCATATGCATAAGATACCAATTAGTTCGCTGGCTTGGGAGGATGCTGTTTGTTCCAGGTTTGAAGATCAACAGAGTGATGGCTGTCGGTCGTCACAATCCTGTTGCCAAGATCATTTTTATTCACCAGAGCACCAGCATCATCACCGTGATCATCAAGTACAGAATCCTTGCCAGACAGTGGCAACGCCAGCGATAACGATTCAACAGGTGTGAATCTCGCTCCTGTGATAACCATGCTCGTCATGAGAACAAGGCTAACTATCAGAAGCTTCATGCCTGCAGGAAATATAAAGATCATCCACATTAATATTTCTACAGAAGGCCTGAAGTATATTGACAGTAACCTGAGAGTGCTGAATGCATCAATATTTTAGCTCTAAATTAGAACCGAACTTTTGCAGTCGATTATGGATGTCTTGGGTGCACAGCGGGATGGTGAATATATATACAGGTAAAGAAATTCTTAAAAAATGACAGAAGTGGCAAACACAACCCACAATCTCACTTCCATTAGAATTGGAATATTCCCTCTGAGAAGCACAGTTCCGATCTAGTCCTTGTTTATATAGATTTCCTGCATAACTTTTATAGTTAGATAAACTAGGATAGATCCTTCAGATTATACTATCTTTTGAGGGTTGGGTAAATTTTCAATGGAATCATATCAAAATTACACATGCAATCAAATTCGAGCTCGTGTGTGGTGTGGTTCAAGGAAAATATGATTGTTATAATTAGTTTTTATATAAATAGTTTTCTATAATATGATTGTTATAATAGAGCTCGTGTGTGAAGTGTGGTTCAAGGATAATCATTCAATGGTTTGTGCCTACCACTCAAAAGACCAGGGTTCAAATCCCTTCTTGTGAAAGTTGTGTTAGTTAGCCGACATCCAACGTAAAAAATAGTCAGATGAACTTACTTAAAGTGGGAGAGGGCTTTGCTATTTTTTATGATAGAGCTTTTATTTTTCATATTTAAATGACTCTCCAGTGAATGGATGGAGCAGAGGAAAAATGTGGCATAAACATCTATATAAATATAAAGATGATAGAATGGAAGCTTGAGAATGAAAAGCCTTTTGAGATGTTTTCCTGAATTCAGAGTTTAGAACACAATCTACAACATTATGAATGACCATTGCCAAAAGCTTTTAAAAAAAACAGACACTTGTTAAGAAGAGGTCACTATTTTACATATCAACTTTAAAGAGATGTATGGTTGAAATACTGCGCATATGGGGGGTTTAAGCTGGGAAAATAAAAATATTGCACCTTTTCCTCCGTGGAGCATGGAATGTAGTCAATAGAGCACGAATAACTATGATGCATACAGGTGATAATAAAACCTATCAGTTACAACATGACAAAACATCGTAATTTAGAATCTATGATTAAAATTATAAAAACTCAGTATCAGGAGACAGAAATATACTTCTCCATAATGAAATACCCATTTGTTTTGGAGTTTGAATAGCTCTCTGTTTCAATACTAAAGGGCTAACAACTATATGTTTTCTAGCTGGACATTTTGCTTGTTGTGGGTAAATGGTTAGAGGGTTGCAGATCAAAATGAGCTATCTAGACGCTTCACATGTCACAGCACTGTGCTATTTACAACAAGCACAACGTGAATGTTCAAACAAATATAAAAAAGAAACAAGTCTGCAAATCACATGGATTCGAGATGCACAACCAATAGAAATGCTAAAACTATTATATGTAAATTCCTAAGATGCAACTTTAAACAAAAAAAACTCCAGCAGATTTTAGATTCCTCATTAAAATTACAAAAAAGTAACAAAAACTTAAAAACTTGACATTTGACTTAAAAACTTAAAACTTAAAAACGTTTTAGCTATTCACAAAGGTCGAAATAATAATACAGATATCTAAATGGAGAGATTAAACAAAATGCATTCTATTTTAATGGATGGCAGACCCCAGTAGCTTTAATTTACCCAAAATATAAGGCTGATGCTGATTATAAAGTCAAAGAAAAAGTTCAGCAAACTTGCATGATACAACTGAACTCATGCAATAACAGATAAAATTGGATTTAATCAGGGCCAGCACAAAATCCAGAATGCCAAAGAACAAAGTCAAAGTGATTTTTCTACTTTCGTTGTCAAATAAAAAGCTGAATGCCACAAAAATCTTCAACATGAACTGTGACCTGTCAACTACAAGCAGCTTCATTCATTTACCAGAGTTTCCCAAAAGGCTCAAGTCTACCTCAAATTGAGGAATTGATAGAGGTATCCACAGTTGCATAAAGCTTAATTCTAAAAATCCTTATTTTTCTAATTTCTCTACACTAGCATCTCTCCCAGCCTCTCCCTCCCTTTATACTACCTGTTCATTTCTTAATACTCGATTAGAATAAAACAGGGAAAGAGATAGAGAAGAAATGAAACATTTGAAGCAGGCCAGATACCAATCCCGGATACAGCATAGTTGAAGGGTCCTGAAATACAACGGTTTAGTTTTGCAGTGACGGGTAAAACTAAAATCATAACGGGTTGTTTAAGAATCTCAAGATCAAACAAAGACAGAACAGTAACCGCAATAGTGACAGTGAAAAGATGAGACAAGAATTGCCTGATTTGATTTGCAGCATCAAAGGAGCGGTGGGTTGGAGAATTTGTGGTCCAAATTAGCAAGCCACCTAACAGGTTTCCTGTTCCTCTGCTTCATGATGTAAACTTGCATTTGGCAAACAGTGCCCTGTAAAAGATTCTCCAAAAATCCACACATTATATTCCAAGTGAAATGTGTAACTTCCCCTCCTTTTTTGGGTTTTTGTGAGGGGGAAACCCTCTAATGTAACTACTTTACATCATCAATAGAATGTTATTTACCACTCAAAAAAAAATGTGTCACACACTACGGAATATTAGAGGACAGCAAGTGGAGAACTAGACACAGGAATTTTAGACAACGAATACATACCTCAACCATCACCCCCATAATAGATAGATGGCATATTTTGCGTGACTATTTAAATTGAAATTTTCGTTCAAAGCACTGAAGATTCCAAAAAATAATTCTTGAATTTGAAGAAGTCAACACACCAATTAAAGCTTGTGCATAAGTTATCTAGCTTTAAACTTAAAGTTGTGTCCTCTGCTATACACTGAGTCAAATAATAAGGTGGCCACTATAACAAATACTGGTTGGAAATTTTTATATTGCTACTTTGCATCTGTTTTCACTGTAACCACAATATTGTACTAATTCGGAAGGCTATAAGAAGGAAAAGCATTAACGAACATACAGGTGCATACAAGTGAGGCCGTGTACACAAATTCAATGGAAGCCATTCTCACAAAGAAAGTAGGTGCGGTACAGGTGATATATTGACATCTAATTTCCATTTCATATAAAGAATCTTGTAATGCAAAAAGTGCCCGTGAAATCCATCATTGGCATACCACTGGAAGACAGTACAACATTAGTGCAAAAAGGATGAGCAATATCCTAAGAATTTCTACAGTTTTGGATTAAGGGTCAAAATTAATAGATAAGAAGGATAACTTTTAGCATGTGACTCAACCTGTGAAATATATTTGAATTGCATCAGTTTCGGAAGTGATTACTGGGAAAAAGTACTAATGTGACACCCAATGGGTAGTAAATGGCTGTGATATGATGGAATATTGAGGTTGACGGAAATGGGTTGAATGGATGTGTGGGTATTGGAAGAAATGATATTAAACAAGTAACTGACGTGAATTCTAATGGAAAGCAAATTATTGGAAAATGATAAATAAAGTTGTAGATATATTATGTGGGTAACCCATCCATTTTCCCTTACTTAAAGAAGCATGTTAAGGTTTAACCCTGATAAACAGGTTAGCCCTTGCACTAAACCCCAAACCAAATGGGACCTGAAAGAGGCTTTGCAAGTTAGCATAGGAATAATACGTGCAGTAGTACCCATTTTGTAGGGGTGAAGACTGACATAGAGCATCAGATGCATTCATTGAGCTCGTAGATATGAATTATGATAACAAAGGAGAGATGCAACAGTAGGCTGCTAACTGGCAAAAGGAGAAATACACCGTAGCATACAAACAAGATTATATATTTCTTTCTATTCATAGTACACAGCCATATTTTTACTCGTAGAGAGTAGACTTGGATACATTTGACGCTTATTTATAACACAGGTGCCACACTGTTATAGCATGATCATCTTTCTTCACGTCATAACTCATAAGCTTTAGCACCATGACCTTCAAGGTTCACTACCAGGTTTTGTCCAGTTGTTGAAATCCTTCAGAGGTATGGTGTGATGGTTCTCGATGGCAGTGCGTGTGTGGTGGATTCCTCGTATTGCTTCATTAGGTAAAACATGCAGCTTGCCATTCTCCTGCAAAGAGATCTTCCTCGATGAAGAAAAATAGAAGCTTGTAATCACCAGCAACAACAGAAGGAAACGCTTTGCATTCATTTCTCTCTCCACAATCCTAGACAATTTTGCCAGCACAATAATAAATGTTAGCGAAAAAAGAATGCGTAGAAGAAAACTTTTTTCATACATGAAATGCTTTCTGCGCACTAATAGCAAGAAGTTCGAAAAGCGTGTATACTAACTCAGCAAATAAGTTAAGGGATCATAGAGGTTGAGAGATGCATTGTGGATTCTCAGACGATCAAAGGACATTAAATAGAATCGAAGTCGGTAGGTCGTATGGTGCATTCAATTGGAAAAATCAATAATTATGAGACAAGTTTAAGTGGGTGCACATTACAACAAGTAATGATGAATGGAAGGAAAATAAATCATCCGGATTAGCACCTATATAGCAGGTGTCTGTAATTCCAAATGATGACATAAAAGAGCATAACAAAATTACTGTAGAAGCATATGCATAATATTGTGGAGCATATCGAGATTTCACTGGTCCATTCTACAGTACATAATGGTCGAACATGCAATATGGCCTTCAACAAACAACAAAGCCTCTTTCCCACACAATTAAGTAGGGTCGGCTACATGGATTTTTTGCCTCCATTCAGATCTATTTCGGGTCATTCTCGAGCTTAAATCCAAACTATTAAGATCCCTTCGGATAGTCTCATTCCAACACTTCTTGGCATTCTTCGCCTTCTCTTAACCGGCTTAACATCCCAAATCTCACATCTTCTAATTGGTGCATCAGCAGACATCCTTTGCAAAAGGTCAAACCATCTTAAGCGGTTTTCTCTCATCTTATCCTCTATCGGAGCTACACCAACTTTCCTTCTGATCGCATCATTCCGAATCCGATCTTTTTCGTGTATAACCAGACACCCACCCTAGTATTTTCATTTCTGTTACTTCCATTCTCTGCATATGTCTATGGTTCACAGGCCAACATTCTAATCCATAGAGCACAACAAGTCTCATGGTTGCTTTGTAATACTTTTCTTTGACTTTCAAAAGAATTTTCTTATCACAAAAAACTGTAGAGGCTCCTCTCTAACATGAATATTGCACATCATCTGACTTTCAAACAAACTAATAATTTTACATGGAGGCATACTTCAATGTTCGAAATGGAAAAAAAGGGCAAGCCAACAAAGAATTTGCCATTACAAAACAAGTGAAAAGAGAAGGAAAGAAATATCAACCCAGAGGATGCCCTCGGAAGTGTGATTCACAAACTCTACATAGAAAGAAAATTGCAGAAAATCATTATGGGAAGAAATCCAAAACCTCCATAATGGAGATGGCACTATCATATTACCTGGAGAGCTCATCATGCGATATTTTAGGGTGTTTCCTTCAATAATTTCACTTAGTGCAATAATTAACTTAGTGTTGAATATCATTCGATCCATTCAACGACTTCAAAACATATAGTCTTGTCCATGTTTGCACGCTTCACTAGATTTGTAGCCTTGCAAACAGATATTAACGATCATAATGTAGTCCTGAATTTTTCTATATTAATCTATAGTTTCTGGTGGAATAATTGATGCAATTTGCAAAAGAAATGCAGAAAGGTTTAAGACATTTGGATGACAAATGTTTGGTCAATATAAAAATTAAGATGAGGGAGATTCTAGCAAAACAATAGAGAGTATTGAAAGTTGATCACAGCATCCAACTAAAGCATTACACTGTAAGCCATCAGCCAGAGGTTGCTCAAGGTGCTGTGTGTTCAGCTAATGTTATAAAATTACATATCAAGGCCACTTAAATGGTCTGAGCGTTGAAACTTATAACCACCCATTTAACATTTCCTCAAAAATTACATAAAGGAAAAGGAACACCCCTCATCGGGCATTGATATGTATTTGCAATGATAGGTATATAATATAAGAGGGACTAATTAGTGCTGTATGACCTATAGTAACATCTATATATTGAAACAGTATCAGGTTAAGCCATCTAAAGTATCTATATATTACATTCACGAAACAGCAAGTGTTTTTTGTTGCCATATTATAACTGTCTCTGAGTTGGGTAGTCTAAGGTGACCTATTAAGTGGAGCGGCCAACCCTTTCACAATCCAGTGGAATGTCCAATGTTTTAAATCATACAAGGGCACCTTCACGCTTTCTAAATCAGTACTTAGAAGCCACGGGTTTCTCGAGGTGCTGTGTGTTTGGCTACACAACAACAACAAAGCCTTTTTCCCACATTAAGTAAGATCGGCTATATAGATTCTTTGCCTCCATTCAGATCTATCCTGGGTCATTCTCGGGCTTAGATCAAAAATACTAAGATCCCTTCGTATAGTCTCATTCAAACACTTCTTGGACCTTCCTCACCCTCTTTTAGCCAGGTCAACATTTCAAAACTCACACCTCCTCACATGTGCATCAGCTGACCTCCTTTGCAAATGGCCAAACCACTTTCGGTGATTTTCTCGCTCCTTATCTGCGATCGAAGCTACACCAACTTTCCTTCTGATTGCATCCTTTCGAATGTGATCTTTACGTGTGTGTGTGTGTGTCCACACATTCACCTTAGCATTTTCATTTCTGCTTGCCATTCCCTGCATAGGTCTATGGTTCATAGGCCAACGTTCAGATCCATAGAGAATATCAGGTCTCAGCTACTTTGTCAAACTTTCCTTTGATTTTCAAAGGAATTTTCTTATCATAGAGAACAGTTGAGGCTCCTCTCCACTTTAGCCAACCTGCATTTATTCTATTTGTAACATCTCCATCAATTTTCCCATCATGTTGCAAAATAGATCCCAAGTATCTAAAAGAGTCTCTCTATTGAACGTTATCATCACCTATCTTAACCTTAATTCCTTCACCATTGCTTCCATCAAAAGTACACTCCATATATTCAGTCTTAGTCCTACTTATACGAAATCCTTTAGTCTCCAATACGTGTCTCCAAATCTCAAGCTTCTCATTTACTCCATCTCTAGTCTCATCAATCAACACTATATCATCAACGAATAACATACACCAAGGTATCTCATCCTGAATGTAACTTGTCAACTCGTCCACAAACAAAGTAAAAAGGAATGGACTCAAAGTTAATCCTTGATGTAGACCAATGTTGATGTCAAAATAATCAGTCTTCCCATATTGTATCCTTACACAAGATGGAGCACTATCATATATATCTTTTATGAGGTTAATGTATAGGACATGTACTTGTATCTTCTCCAAAACTCTCCATAATATCTCTCGTGGGACAGAATCATAAGCCATCTATAATCAATAAAAATTATGTGGAGGTTCTTCCTTTAAAATCTCCATTGTTCTCCTTAGCAAGTAGATGGCTTCAATAGTTGAGCGACTTGGCATGAATCCGAATTGATTTTCTTTTACTTTAGAAACTTGCATCAACCTTCTTTCGATCACATGTTCCCAAATTTTCATAGTGTAACTCATCAGCTTGATACCTCTGTAATTTGAACAATTTTGAATGTATCCTTTGTTCTTATAAAGAGGCACCACAGTACTTCTCCTCCATTCTTCAGGTATTTTCTTGCTTCGCCAAATAACATTAAATAAACTTGTAAGCCAAGTCAAACCACACTCACCTAAAACTCTCCAAACTTCTATAAGAATGTCATCAAGTCTTACACCTTCCCCATGTCTCATAACCTTCAAAGCCTCATCTACTTCCTTCCTTTGTATTTGTCTATAACTTACACGATTCAAGTAACGTCCGCTACTAGCTAGATTTCCCAAAGTGATCTCTCCATTTCCTTCACCAATGAAAAGCTTATGAAAGTATTGCTTCCATATAGTCTCTGTATCCTTCTAAGTAACAAGCATGTGACCTTCCTCATCCTTAATCATCTCAATTGAGAAAGATCTTTGGTCTTTTCTCTTACTTTAGCCAGCCTGAATATATCCTTTTGACTCTCCTTAGAGTCGAGATTTTTGTACAAAACTTCATAAGCTTTTGACTTAGCTTCGCTTACCACCTTCTTTGCTTCCTTCTTCGTTATTTTGTAGTTTGTAATATTTCATTTGTTCTATCCTTAGACATAGCTTTAAAGCAAGCTCTTTTAATTTTGAGCTTCTCTTGCACCATTCTACTCACCACCAAGCCTCCTTTTGGCTGGAGCTCCTCCCATTGACTCGTCTAGCATCTCTTTGACTACCCTTTGGATACAAGATACTACTGCATCTCACATCTCATTAGCACTTTCGTTACAATCCCAAGATAAGTCTTCTAAAACCTTCTCCCTGAAGCTTGATTGCTTCAGTTGAAGATGCCACCATCTAGTTTTAGTGATTTTCGAAATCCTCATTTTCTTTACTAACCCTTTTATTTGCATGTCCATGACTACCATGCAATGTTGGGTAGTCAGACTCTCTTCTGGGATTACTTTGCAGTCTTTGTAACATAACCGATCTCTTCTTCTCAACGCAAGTAATCTATCTGAGTTCTAGTTGAGTCACTCTTGTAAGTAATTAGATACTCCCTTTGACTCACCTAGCATCTCTTTGACTACCCTTCGGATACAAGATGCTACTGCATCTCACATCTCATTAGCACTTTCGTTACAATCCCAAGATAAGTCTTCTAAAACCTTCTCCCTGAAGCTTGATTGCTTCAGTTGAAGATGCCACCATCTAGTTTTAGTGATTTTGGAAATCCTCATTTTCTTTACTAGCCCTTTTATTTGCACGTCCATGACTAACATGCGATGTTGGGTAGTCAGACTCTCTTCTGGGATTACTTTGCAGTCTTTGTAATACAAATGATCTCTTCTTCTCAACGCAAGTAATCTATCTGAGTTCTAGTTGAGTCGCTCTTGTAAGTAATTAGATGCTCCTCCCTCTTCTTGATGAGAGTGTTTGTAATGAAAAGATCATAAGCTGTTAAAAATCCGGAATGCTATGTTGGATAATGTTATAAAAATTACAGATCAAGTCCACTTAAATGGTCTAATGGTTTAACCTTATAATTACCATTTCCTCACAAAAATACATGTAAAGGAATGGAACACCTCTCATTGGGCATATATATGTATTTGCAATATCAGGTTACAAATAAGAGGCAGTACTGAGTGATATATAAACTAGCATCTAATTTAAACTGTTAAAAAATAGAGAATGCGGAAGCGTATCAGAAATAAAGATAGAAAAACTTGAACATAAGACGGGATTTACGTGGAACCCTACTCCCTAAGGAGCAGGATGAAACAACGGGAGAAGGCCTCAAAGGGACAGGTTATGCATTGCACTTTCTCAACTGGATACATGGGTGTGGGGGTCTATATATAGCCCCCACCGAATCTCCACATCTCCAAACTAGTAGACGTGGGACTAAAGAACTGGATGGGGTAAATGGATCATGCCCATCTCCCTCATAGATGATGCATACAACAAATACTCCAACACTTCCCCCTCAAGTTGGTGCATGCAATGCTTAACTTGGACAAACAGAAAGAAATTCAACTCACGCTACATGGCACTACATACAATATCAACTCAACGCACACAACTGTCGGCAGTTGTCAAGGATGTTGCTTCTCATGTCGTGCAGGTGAGGAGGACGAACAGGCTGAAGTGTGAGTCAACTGAATCTCCTTGTCAGAGAGCATGTGCTTTGTACTACGCCTGTCAGAGTCACTGCAACTGAAATGAGTCTCCTTGTCGGAGTACTCTGACCCGTCACAATAATGTGGACAACTGCTCCATCTTTGAAAAGGGTCGAACTGAAAAAAAAGGTTGTGGAAGTGCAATCCTCGTCGGAGTCCACGATCGCTAGAGAATAGAGTCTGAAAAAGTCTCCTCGTCGGAGAAC
The DNA here is from genome assembly GCA_037367405.1 of Ottelia alismoides. NCBI lineage: Eukaryota > Viridiplantae > Streptophyta > Magnoliopsida > Alismatales > Hydrocharitaceae > Ottelia > Ottelia alismoides. The sequence continues at coordinate 166,771 of JAZKJV010004377.1, read as the reverse complement.
TGGACCTCTTCCATCTGGCACAGAGAATGGTACTCTACTCTGGAGTCCCTATGATACCACATGAAAATCCTTACCAACATGTCATAGGGAATGGTCCTCTACTATGGAGTCCATATACCTCACATGAAAACTCTGGCCGACAAAACAAGAAGAATGATGGGGCTACGACAAAAGATGGCAAACACGCGCACATCTGAAAAGACTGCATACTCGTGCGTGTCTGAAATTGAAGACTCGGACACAATTTGATGTCGAATCTGAATATCTGAACTGTATAGTCTGGAAATCTGATCGGTCTGGATCTAACATCTGAATCTGGAATTTAAATCTGGAGAAGACCTGTGACTCTACATAATATTCCCCCTTTCTCCCATACTTGTCGGAAAATGACATCGACAAAGTTGGGAGAAGACAAGAAAATGGGAAGAAACAAAAATTTCTTGCAGCTTTTCTTCATTTTGTATAAGATGTCCAAACATTTTGTTTTTGAAAATATTTTTTTAAGCCATTCAATGTTTTTTTTCGGCCTTTCCTTTTCCTCTTTTTCGGCTATTTCCTTCTCATTCTTTTTTTATTGCGTATGGCCACTTTTTTGTATGCGTGTTTTTTTGAAATAAATGCCTCCTTTTTTTAATAAAACGCGATCACACCAGGCCCAAAGACTCAGCCTTCACTTTTTCTTAAACATGCACGGGCCTCGTCATGATTTTTTTAATAAAGAAGGCCATCAGGCGTGCCCCGTTTTCTCATACGCAACTAGGGTTCCCAATTGGGAACCCTCCTTCGATCGTTGCTGCCTTGCTGGAAAGGGAAGAACCGTGCATGTTTCCTGGCGCATGGAGAGAAGCTGCCTCGTTGATTCGCCACCAGTGCCGTGGGGGGCTCGATCTGGCGGCGATGGCGAGATGAAGGTGGCGGCAATGGACTATATGGAGATCCATTGCCCACGAGTGCGATTTGGAGGGGAGGGATGGACTGGGTGAGGGAGGGGCGTCGCGGATGTAGTGTCGTCGTCAATCGCCTGCGAGCCCAGGAAGAGGGGCCTGGACGAAGATACTTTGAAGGAGCAGTCGGTCATCTAGGAGCGAGGGCGACGGAGTATGTGCCTGCGAAGGTTCTGCCGGGAGTCATTTGCGTCTGGAGTCGCCAGGAGGATGTGCACCACGAGACGAGCGTCGCTGACCCTTTTTTCTCGCACATCTGATCATGAGAACATGTCACGGAGTTTTGGACCCCTTTCCATGCGGAAAGCATGGTCACAATGATTTTTTTTTGCAAGTTGGAGGGATGTGAAAGAAAATTTACAGCTATAAGGAGGTGCAGAAAATTCATAGTGTGTGTCGTAGTGAAGCTCAGGACGCAATTAGCCATCTAGATCCAATAGAGGATGCATATACATTTTCTCCATCTGAGCTATAGGGGAGAGAGACACACCAACAGATTTTGCAGGTAGAGGATAAAAAGCAAAATGTAGAGGGGATGCCAATATGAAGTTCTTCCATGTTTTGACCAAAGGGAGATGACGTTAGAAAAATATATACATGCTATTTTTATTGCAAGTGGAGGGTAGAGGGTGATCATGATATAGGCAAGACGATGCTTAAGTAACGTTGACGCATGACCTACCAGTCACAAATATGGAATTAATGTTGGCTTAGGAGGGACATCTACTCTCTGGACCAGCTAGCAGTTATAGCTCACACAGACCTTTTGTCTCGATGAGATCTATGCATATTTTTAGGAGCTGAATTATACAAGGTGTGGAACCTAACGACTTCGCGGTGTTGTTCGATCTGGCGGCGCATGGAGAGAAGCTGCCTCGTTGATTCGCCACCAGTGCCGTGGGGGGCTCGATCTGGCGGCGATGGCGAGATGAAGGTGGCGGCAATGGACTATATGGAGATCCATTGCCCACGAGTGCGATTTGGAGGGGAGGGATGGACTGGGTGAGGGAGGGGCGTCGCGGATGTAGTGTCGTCGTCAATCGCCTGCGAGCCCAGGAAGAGGGGCCTGGACGAAGATACTTTGAAGGAGCAGTCGGTCATCTAGGAGCGAGGGCGACGGAGTATGTGCCTGCGAAGGTTCTGCCGGGAGTCATTTGCGTCTGGAGTCGCCAGGAGGATGTGCACCACGAGACGAGCGTCGCTGACCCTTTTTTCTCGCACATCTGATCATGAGAACATGTCACGGAGTTTTGGACCCCTTTCCATGCGGAAAGCATGGTCACAATGATTTTTTTTTTGCAAGTTGGAGGGATGTGAAAGAAAATTTACAGCTATAAGGAGGTGCAGAAAATTCATAGTGTGTGTCGTAGTGAAGCTCAGGACGCAATTAGCCATCTAGATCCAATAGAGGATGCATATACATTTTCTCCATCTGAGCTATAGGGGAGAGAGACACACCAACAGATTTTGCAGGTAGAGGATAAAAAGCAAAATGTAGAGGGGATGCCAATATGAAGTTCTTCCATGTTTTGACCAAAGGGAGATGACGTTAGAAAAATATATACATGCTATTTTTATTGCAAGTGGAGGGTAGAGGGTGATCATGATATAGGCAAGACGATGCTTAAGTAACGTTGACGCATGACCTACCAGTCACAAATATGGAATTAATGTTGGCTTAGGAGGGACATCTACTCTCTGGACCAGCTAGCAGTTATAGCTCACACAGACCTTTTGTCTCGATGAGATCTATGCATATTTTTAGGAGCTGAATTATACAAGGTGTGGAACCTAACGACTTCGCGGTGTTGTTCTTTGAGAAGTTTTGGGACATCACCCATACTAATCTCCTTGAGGTAATGGGGGAGTTTGTTGCGTCCAATCATGATTTTGACAGGCTCAATATAGCCCTTTTTTTCTCCTTCCCAAGGAGGGTTCTGTGGAGACTGGGGATTTCCCACACATTTCTTTATCTAATGTGATCTACTTGATCATTACCAAAGTTCTACCTAACCACTTGCACCTTGTGGTGGAGGATTTGATTGCCCTGGTGGAGACCGTCTTCATTCATGACCATCTAATGACGGATAGCATTATGATGGCTCGAAGATGGTGGTGACTGGAAGAATAGCAGGGTAAAGGGTCTATTGTGGAAGGTCGATTTTTCAAAGGCGTACGATTGTGTTAACTAGCATTTCCTTAGGTTTTCCCTTGCTGAGCAGGGATTTCTAGAGCTTTGGATTTCATGAATGAAGAATTGTGTTACTACTTTTAGGTCTTAATTGATGAATGCCCCGAGGGTGGCTTCTTCCAACTCCGAAGAGGGGTCCATCAAGGATGTCCACTTGACACAGTTGCTTTTCGTTCTTGTTGCTGATGTGCTTGCTATTATGACCAGCCACGTGATCCACAAGGCAAGAACATCTGGTTATACAGGAGGAGACATCCCTATACCCTCCAACAGTACGTTGATAATGCCATTTTCTTCATTGAGAGGGAAGTGCGGAGGTCATGTCCATGAGTACTATCTTGGATGTATTTGGGGAGCTTTTGGGTTGTTGTGAATAGAACTAAATCCATCTTTGTTTGATGTTGATATTGAGGAGTGTGTTGGGATCATTAATACCCCTCATGACTCACTCCTTACTGGTTGTCTCAACCTCCCACAGACACAATCCATATTAAAACCAATAAAATTGGCTCTCGGTGAATGAGAGATCGGAGCGAAAGTTGGCGGGATGGAAGTCCAATCTTTCCAGAGGTGAGAGACTTGTTCTGTTGAAGGTAGTTTTGACAACTATTCGCATTTTCTTCATTTCTACCGTGATTCTTCCTATCTTTTGGGTTGTTGTGAATAGAACTACATCCATCTTTATGCCTTTCACTCTTTGATGTTAACATTGAGGAGTGTGATGGGATCATTAACACCCATCATGGCTCACTCCTTATTGGTTATCTCATCCTCCCACTGACACATTAGATATTAAAACAATAAAATTGGCTCTTAATGAATGAGAGACTGGAGCAATAGTTGGGGAGATGGAAGGCCTCCTATCCTTCCAAAGGTGGGAGACCTGTTCTGTTGAAGGTAGTTTTGACAACTATTCACATTTTCTTCATTTCCACCATGATTCTTCATGTCGGGATGTACTATTCACATTTTCTGCATTTCCACCATGATTCTTCATGTCGAGATGAGGCATCGCACGGAAATCTTGCATTTGCATGTTCTTTTATAGCCTTTCTAATAAGCAATCGAGGGGTTTACACTAGGTAACCTGAGAATTGGTCACTTGCCCCCAAGATCAGGGGGGCCCACGATCCTTCACCTGGAGGAAACGAATAAAGCTCTCTTATTTAAATGGGTGGTCCATTGTAGGGAAAGGGTGAGGACCTTCCGTGATGTCTTCTTAGGCACATATACAATAGTCGTGCTCAGACTACTTTTGTCGAGTCTTCATAACACCTTTCCTCTCTCTTTTAGAAGGATATTTACTCAGTCATTCACGAGCTACCCACATATATGCACTCGATTTTGGGTAGCGGGGAGTCCTTCAGTAACTAGACAGATGATTGGTCCGGTGATAGCCCCATTAGGAGCATTTCACACCTCTTTGCATTCGTTGAGGATTATGATATACTTGTCAAAGGATGCCGTGTTTCTCCTCTCCCTTATCTGAGCAACGTTTTGGGGATCTTCGATAAATGTCAAAGGTGATTGCTAGTCGTATAAACCATTTTGAGGGTCGTGACCACTATGTTCGCCGTGATGGCTACTTTTCTGTGAATAGAATTAAATCCATCTCCATGTCTTTCAGTGTAACACCCAAACCCCCAAACATAGTGCCACATCTAAAAGTCACGAAAGTGTGGGTGTGATTTATAAGTGATGGAGATTACTACTTGATAACTTGGGTTTAAGCATTTTGGGTGATTGTCAACGGATCCATTTGGGCCCGAATCCAACAAGTTGTCAGGGCTAATTTTCCTCGATAACGGACCGGGGACCTAAGCCCGGGATGTTACAAATGGTATCAGAGCCATGTTCCCTCTGATAGTGGAAAAGGCTACCCGAGAGGTGGAGCCGCCCCTACAAAGAGATTGGAGGAAAAGGCTACCCGGAGCGTGCAGCCGCCACTGTCATTGGGAATTAGTGATAGGCCATTTCGCAATGAGGACATTGCGAATATAATATAGGGAGGTTGTAACACCCAAACCCCCAAACATACTGCCACATCTAAAAGTCACGAAGTGTAAGTGTGGTTTATAAATAATGGGGATTACTACTTGACAACTTGGGCTTAAGCATTTTGGGTGATTGTCAACGGATCCATTTGGGCCTAAACCCAACAAGTTGTCAGGGCCAGTTTTCCTCGATAACGGACCGGGAACCTAAGCCTGGGACGTTACATTCAGACTCTTTCATGTTGAGATTAAGGAGTGTGTTGGGATCGTTAACACCCCTTGTGGCTCCCTCCCTATTGATTAGCTCGGTTTCCCACTAACACATGTGCATGTTGAAACGGTAAAATTGGCTCTTGAAGAATGAGAGACTGGAGCAACAATTGGCGGGATGGAAGGCCATCTGTCTTTCCAAAGGTTAGAAATGTGTTCTTGAAGACAGTTTTGACAACTAATCTCATTTTCTTCATTTCCACCATGATTCTTCCTGTCGGGATCCAGCATCGCATGGATACTTGCATACATAAGTTGTTTTGGAGCATTTCTAATAGGAAATCAAGGGGTTTACACATTGTAACATGGGAATTAGTCACTTCCCCCTAGGATCAAGGGACCTCGGATTCCTTCTCCTGGAGCAAATGAATAAAGCTCTCTTCTTCAAGTGTATGGTCCGTTTGTGAGTTGAGGGTGAGGACCTTCTGTGCCATCTTCTAAGGGATATATACAATATTCGTGCTCATCCTACTATTGTCGAGCCTTTATAGCGCCTTCCCTCTGCTTTTTGTAAAGGGATTTGCTCGGTTATTCATGAGCTACCCATGTATATGCACTCGCTTATGGGTAATGGAGAGTCCTTCAATAACCAGACAAGTGACTAATCGGGTAACAGCCCCCTTCAGGAGCATTTCTTATGCCTCTTTGCGTCAGTTGAGGATCATTATGTGCTTGTTAAGGCATCTTAGGATGATGGTCAATGGATGTCTTGTTTCTCCGCTCCTTGTCTAAGCAACATTTTGAGGAGCTTCTACAGTTGTTAGAGGTGATTGTTGGTTGTACGGGTCCTTTTAAGGGCCATGACCATTGGGTTTGTCGTAAAAGCTACTTTTATGTGAAGAAAGCTTACATGGCTCTCACAACCAGCTCGGTGTTCAATCCATGTATCAAAGAAAGAGATTATTGTTTGATTTGGAGCCTAAAGATTGGCGGAATTCGAGAGATTGATCCTATATTGATAGATTCATGATGTCCACATAGACGCTTGTATTGTTTCCTTTAGATGGGGTCCAGGCCCTGCCCAAGGCGCACTCAGATCACACGATGTTGTTGTCGTACTCGGGGGAAGGGGATCGCCCTCGCACTTCTTTTAGATTCGAGAGGGTATGGTTGCTGGAGGATGGGTTTCAAGAGGTCGAGGAATTATGGGATGGTTGTAGACCGAGGGGTTCTGCAACATGTAGACTTGTATGCAAGCCGGCTGCACTCAAGAAGTTTTTGATGGATTTTAACAGGGCGAACTGTGTACATCGTCGGGAAAAAAAAGCAAGGCTCAGAAGGAGGTTCAAGGTTAGATAGACTGGAGGATGAGCGGGCACTGATGGAGGAGTTAGTGGAAAGAAGCTTTCACCTGGGCGAGAGTCTACGCGAATGCAAAAAGGAGGAAATCTATTGGAGGTAGCGATCTAGGCAATAGTGGGTGAGGGAAGGGGACACGAATACGTGATTTTTCTACGCCATGGCCAGCGGGAGGAGGCGTAAAAACGTGATACACTCGATCGATGTTGGTGGCGAGGTGGTAGATGAGATCAGATGATAGGGTTTGGGCGGCTCTACGGACGTATTTCCAGGACTTCGGCAGACAACGCACACAAGCAGGGGAGGGGAGCTTCACATATATCTGACGCAGAGGCAAATTTCTTGGTGAGGGGTTTTTTTAAGGTTGAGGCAAAGAAGGCATTGTTTTAGTTGAATGCAGACGAGGCACCAGGTTCGGATGGCTTCCCAGTGTGCTTCTACAGGGAGATATGGGAGGTGGTTAAACATAATGTATTTTGAGGTATTGGAGGAGTTTCGAGAGGGCAACTGTGGCTTCGAGAGATTGAACAAGGTTCTTATTTTTTTACTGCCAAAGGACACATCAGTCAGGGTAGAAGATTACAGGCCCATCGCATTGTCCAATGTAATATACCTCATTATCTCAAAAATCCTTGCAAACCGATTAAGGGAGGTGCTTGGTTGAATCGTTTCGTATGAGCAAACAACGCTTGTGCCTGGGAGAGCTATGGCTGATGATTCGGTGATGGCATCAGAGGTGGTTACGGACTGGAAGAGGAGCAGGGTCAAAGGTGTGCTGTGGAAGGTCGACTTTTCTAAGACGTACGATTGCATGGACTGGAGGTTCCTGTGGGTGTATCTAGAGAAGAGGGGTTTCCCGGAGATGTAGATCGCCTGGATCAAGTGGTACGTCGAGACAGTATCACATACGATGTCAACGACCAACCGGAAGGGGTTTTTTTCTAGCCCCAAAGGGGCATCATGCAGGGTTGTCCTTTGGTACCATTTCTTTTTGTCATAGTAGTTGATGTTTTAGCAATGATGATGAGAATGACGACGAGCGGAGAATGGTGTTCGGGTTATAGGAAGGAGGAGATTTCATTTCTGTTGTTGTAGTATGCCTATGACACAACTCTATTCATGGGGGACAAGGAGAAGATACGGAGGGTGTCGCTCATTATGGACATCTTTGGAGATTTATCGAGCCTTAGATTAGTAGAGCTAAGTCGGTGGTGATTCCCTTTGGCCTCTCAGAGCATGAGGCGCAGAGTGCATCGATGTTGTTGGGTTACCCAACGGCCGCATTGCCGATCACATATCTGGAGTAGTCGTTGGTGGCGGGGAGGACCAAATCGAGAGACTGGGGAGCACTCATGGAGAGACTGGAGGGAATGTTAGCGGGGTGGAAGGAGAGTATTATGTCAAGAGGTGGGAAGTTGATTCTTCTAAAGCACGTTCTTTTGGTCATCCCGATATTCTTTTGCTCTATGAGGTCGATGTCTGCAGGGTACGCTCGAGGATTGAGGCGTTAATAATAAGGTTATTTTGGTCGAATGGGAGGCGGTCTAGGAGGGGTGTCCATCTGGTGGATGGGGTAGGTTGACATCACCGAAGAAGAAGGGTGTCTTGGGGTATCTGCTGGTGGGAGAAGTGAACAAGGTGTTCATAACGAAATGGGTGATGCATCTATGGGGGAGGTCGGCGGATTTGGTCTGCAAGCTGCTGAGGAAGATATATGGGATATCTACATCATTGGAGGTCGTTATGGGGCGTATATCGTCTTCTTTGTGGTTGGGAATTACACAGGTCATCCCAGAGTTGGTTGTTAAGATGAGACCCACTCTTGGGATCGAAGCAGGATTTTGGTTTTAACAGGATAATTGGACGGGGGAAGGGGCGGTGGGGGAGTTGTACCCCCCGGCTACTGCAGTTGGCGGCAGATAAGGAGTGGTGGTGCAGAAGGTCTGGGAACATGGGTCATGGTCTTTGGTTTTCTCCTCAGAGTTTTTTGATCAGAGGGTGGAGGACTTCATGGCCTACATGTGAGTTGGCACGGTTGGAGGGATTGTCATGTGGAATAGATCACTATGTATGGAGAGATGGAAGATTTTCGGTGAAGAAGGTGTACCGGTTCTTCGCGGAGGATAGGGAGGACTTAGAGGAGGAGGTTGGTGTGGATATACGAATGATATGGAGAAGCAAGGTGCCGACCAGAATCAAGATTTTTCTTTGGCTATTCAGACTCCGCAGGATTCTCACCAAAGGGTATAGGGGGCAATTGTTGGGGTCGGAGGATGTTTCGTGTGATAGATGTGGGTTGGCGATAGAGGAGTTGGAACATATGTCCTTCTCATGTCCATGGCCTCAAATTTCAGCGAAATTCGGTCAATTTTTTGTCGAATATCGATATCCAGTCGAAATCGAAATTCGACCGAAATGACCGAATTATGGGGGTCTTAGTACAAAAAATGATCGAAATGACCGAAGTTTCGGTCGAAATTCCACCGAAATTCCATCGAAATTCTGTTTTGGTCAGTACCGAAATGGTGACCGAAACCGACATTTAAGGCCTTGCTCATGTCTGTTCTCAGTACAGGTGTGGAGCAGGTCAAACATTTCTTGGCCTGGTGGGCGGGATTGTTCAGGTTTCTGGAGGGATATCATATTGGTATGTGGTTACGGTAACGTGGACGGCACGGATCCTTTTCCGCAGGTTTGGACAATTTGGTGTGCCAGGAACGACGTCGTTTTTGGGGGGCATACGTTTTATACTGAGAATGTAATAGAGCATTGTAAGGCGTAAGGCGCTATGTATAGCTAGGAATGTATAACACCTTGTAACTTATAAGTTATATATATATATATATATATACCTTTTGAGGTGAGTCCCAACTTGGGAGGCCACCCTCTTACTTTTCAATAAAGCTCTAGCTTCACAGACTTTAGCAATACCAAGGTCGGAAGATTTCCACCTTTGTCCAGAGGAATGACATATCGTGCTCCCTTTGTGGCAATGAGAGCGAAGACATGTATTATCTCTTTTACTCTTGCGCACATGTTGAGATCTAGCAGGCTGCAAACATTTAATGGGTGGACCTTTCTTTTCACCTCAACTTCTGGAGTTCTTTGGTGGCTAGCCAGTTAAGACCCATCGCGGAGCTTTCCTTCATGTCCCCACAATCTAGATGATTTGGCTTTCGCATTATGGGATCATTTTTTGATCTGGCAGGCTGCTTCTCGTCGTCTAGGAAATTCAGTCGGCTAACACTTCAGTTCAATCAACTGAGAGGTTTTGGCCAACTTATTTGTTGACTTTGATTATTGTTAACTATCCACTTCATTGTACAGTCATGTATAATGTAGGTGATACAATCTATTGATTAATTGATATTTCAGTTGATTTCATGTTCGATCAAATGTAGGTGAGATTGCATATTTATTGGAAAATCAACTTCAACCATCTTTAAAAACCAGCCAATACATTTATAATTTAGCCAACTACAATTGAATCCGCTGGCTTTAATCATATTAACAGTAACAGTGATACAACTTCCCTTACAAAAAGTCAATTTTCATATCTTGTTTATAAGTTTATTCAACTAGTCAATAAGTGGATCACGAATGATTTGTCATTTCAGTCTACCAGTACATAAAACCAGCTAAATGAAACCAACAGGAATGTCTCTTCATTCTAGTTGGTTTCTCATGAAAACATACAAGGCTTAATAAATTGAGGGCATCTAGATGAAACGAAACTGAAGATATTTCAACTTTAATTAGGTTTAAAGGTCTCCAATTAAATACACAACATAATAACACATGTGTACGACATGCTCAACTCTAGCGCCCAAATTGTTTAGAAAATTTGAGTGAATATTCATACTCTACTTTTTTATCTTGATCTCATCCCGCTGAAAGAAGTCGAAATGCTTGCATTTTCACAGAGAAATTGAAAAGCTTCCATTTTCACACATATGGACTTCATCTGTGAAGGAAGTTGTCTAATAAAAGAGGACATTTAATCTAACAAAGGCTATTTTAGGATTTCGTATCCAAGCACCCAAACATGTCTTTTCTCAAAGTGGAGAGAAATTCTTTCTCAAGGGTTTCCTGGGAAAGAAATTGTACAAAAGGTTACAATACTCCCGTTGGAAGTAATGTGATGTAGTAAAAACACAAAATCCAGCCAGGAAAAATGCAGGGGGTTTACTAGAAAGTGGTTTTACTCCTAAGAAATACACATATTACCTCATTATGATTTGAATTCTAAATACATTATATTTTAAAATTATCATTGCACAACTCAACCCCTCTTCTTGTGCCCTTCAACAAGATGCCATGTAATCATCCTTCTCAATACGACCTATCCAAGATTTTTAAATGCAAAACCCTAGCACTGGAGATACTCCGAGGATTATCCTCAAGCACCCTAACCTCAATATAGGGATTTTCCTGAAATGGTAAACTAGTGTAAAGCTTATAAGTTGTATGGTTTTTACCAATCGTATAGGTCATAAAATAATTATAATATAGATCGGTAATTATAAAAACTATCTTCCCGTGTAATAGGAGCGTACACTTATTTCTATTTGTGTGTTCAGGAACTATCAAAACCGTAACTATATGATGTTTATTTCAAGCCATTTAGGCACGCCTTCTAAATTTCTTCCATATGCTTCCAGCTTGCCAATTTTCCAAAAATGTCAAGAATATTGTTAGTGTTTGTTAGAGATTATCATATATTATTGTTCCTTTATTTATCTCTATTTCCTTATGCACCGTTTTCCTATGTATCACTGTTTCCTTATGCATTGTTTCCCTATGTAACCCCTCAGGGGTATTTGTGTAAGTTCTCCTCTGAGTACCCTAGGGTTTAGTCCTATATAAGGACCCCTAGACCTCACAGAATAAACAAGCAATATTCTTCTCTTCTTATCTCCACATGGTATCAGAGCGGCGTTCCTAGACCGGTGTTCTGATTAAGCATCCCCCCGCCACCGCCCGCCTCTCCCTCCTCTACTGTTTCCTAGGCACCGTGCGCCTCACGAGGGTTCTGCGCGACCCCTGCACATCGCGCGACCCCCTGCGCACTGCGCTAGGGCTCTGCGCTCGGCCCTACTGCGCACCACGCGAGGGCTTGCGTGAGGGCATCTCGCCTCCACGGTCTCTGCCCGACGCAAGGGCGTCCTGTGCGTGAGAGCTCATCACACCATCCTTCACGACCTCGTACCGCTAGGGCTTCCGCCTCCGTGCGTGAAAGCTCCTCGCCTCCGTGCGTGAAAGCTCCTGTGCGTGAGAGCTCATCGCACCGCTAAGGCTTCCGCCTCCAGCCCTCCGTGCGTGAAAGCTCCTCGCAACGCGCGCACCTGTTGTGCCTCATCGCATCGCGCGCACCGCGCGAGGGCTATGTGTTGCGCACCTGCTGCGCACCGCACCACGCGAGGGCTCCAGTTCCTCCGTGAGGGCTCCTGGGCCCGCCTCTGCTGCGTAAAGGCTACTCCGTGAGGGCTCGCGTTGCCCGGTTCTACAGCGCCCCCAGCGCTCCAGTTCCCTTGCGTGAGGGCTCTAGTTCCCGTACGCCCTTGCTCCTGTACTACCGCACCCCTGACCCACCGAGGCATCTGCCGCTGATGCCCTAGACCTCTTATTCATGGTTTAGAGCGTCGAGCTTCCACAACTCTACAATCAATGTGCAACTAAGGAAGCTCTACATATCAACTACAACTGCAGCTAGGTTACTTTTTCTTGACCTAGAGACGCTATCATGATGTCAATCGAGGCCAAGCCTATGTATCCTCCTTCTCTGATGGTACAAGGCACATCTATCAAGTTGAAAGAATCCGAAAACTATGTTCTATGGTCTCGATCCTTCAAGATATTTATTGATGACCAACGAAAGAGTGCCATCCTCACAAAGACTCCTCCGTCTATCACTGATGCAGATTATGAAGCCTGGTTTGTCGACAATTACCAGGTAATTACTTGGATGACAAATAGTGTAGATCCAAATATTGCTGCCAATCTTTTATATAAAGATACTGCTAAAGCTATGTGGGAAAATCTTGAGCACACATATTCCCAGAAAACAACCAAGTCTCGTCTTTCTGATATATACACAAGAATTTGGTCTACTAATCAAGAAAAAACCAGTTTAACTGAATACTACCGGACACTTACAAGCCTGTTTGAAGAACTTCTTATATTTCAACCTGCATGCTGTGATAAACAAATAGGCGAACGTGCCGAGTGGCAGGTTTACAGGTTCCTTTCGAGACTTCATCCGAAATACAAAATTGCAAAAGATCAATTTCTTATGGCAGATAAATTGCCTACAATCGAACCCATATTCGGTCGACTACAGGAACTGAAGGCTCCGGTTCAAAATTCTCAGGTTCATTCTTCTACAGAGACAACGACCCACTATTCATCTGGGCACAGAGGACGTCATTCTTATCTAGGAGGTCGAGGTCGAGGCCGTGGACGTAACTCTAGTCGTGGACGTGACCTTGGACGAGGTCGTGGTCGTGATTCCTCTACTGGTCGTTATCCTGCATGCGTACATTGTGGTTGCATGAACCATCCCTCTGAGCGTTGCTGGGCAACTTTTGGCAAGTAACCAAGTGCTCATAACACTTATGTGACGAGCCACATGATAACAATGATACAACTACTCACATTACGGATGGACAACATACTCCATTCACTGCTTCTGAATGTACTCGTCTGCGACAACTTCTAAATGACTCTGCTCCCTCAACAAAAGATAGAACTGCATCTGCTGCTGCTAGCCTTGCCACTACATCAGGTACAGTAGCAAACTATGTTTCTGTTACCAAACATGCATGGATTATTGATTCTGGAGCTTCCACTCATCTAACGGGAGATGTAAGTCTGCTAGCCTCATCTCAACCTTCTACCTCTATAAAGAGCGTTCGTGTTGCCAATGGGGATCATTCTCCCGTTACCGCGGTTGGAACTATTAAATTCTCCAATAAACTTCAACTGACAGATGTGCACTGTGCTCCTGCCTTTCCACACAGTCTTTTATCTGTTCAGAGGCTATGTCGTGAGCTACACTGTCGTGTTATTTTTGATGAATTCTGCTGCTATTTTCAGGATATCCGGACGAGGCAGATTTTTGGTGGGGAACATGAGAGGAATGGCCTATACTACCTCAACAACCCTACCACTAACAACTTTGCTGGTGCTACCTCCATCACTGAAGATCCCCTTCTATGGCATCTTCGTCTGGGACATCCTTCTGCCAAAGCTCTCTCTATGATGTTTCCTGAACTGTCTACGCAAAACCTTTTCAGTGTGAAGCATGCCAGTTCGGTAAACATCATAGAGCTTCCTTTCCTGCTAGAACTGAGCCTCGTCATACTACTCCTTTCTTCTTAATTCATTGTGACATTTGGGGACCCTGTCCGGTCAAAACCATTGGTGGTCATAAGTACTTTGTTGTTTTTGTGGATGACTACAGTCGCTTATCTTGGGTATTCTTGTTAAAAGAACGTTCAGAAATTAATATCATTGTCAAGAACTTCTTTCATTATGTCAAAAATTTCTTCTCTACTACCATTAAAATCTTTCGTTCTGATAATGCTCTGGAATTTACTCAGAATGATTTGATAACCTTTTTTGCCTCCCAGGGAACCATACATCAAACATCTTGCCCATATACATCCCAACAAAATAGGGTTGCTGAAAGAAAACTAAGACACCTTCTTGATATTGCTCGATCCTTACTCACCCATATGAATGTTCCCAAGATATATTGGGGTAATGCTATCCTTACTGTTGTACATCTTATAAATAGGGTCCCCTCTGCTTCTCTGCATGGCTCCACTCCCTTCAACTTACTATATCCCAAGGAGAAACCGTTCCCTCTGCCCTTACGAATCTTTGGATGCACATCATTTGTCCATAATTTCCATACCACGGACAAATTATCTGCTCGCGCTATCAAATGTGTTTTTCTAGGGTACTCTCAAACTCAAAAAGGGTACATATGTTACGATCCTAAAGGACATCGTTACTACGTTTCTCTTGATGTCACCTTCTTTGAACAAAACAGCTTCTTTACACAACCTGTGTCCAATATTCCCCTAAAATCCCCGCCTCCACCAATTGTGTATAAAAGAAGAACTGTGTCTAATCCGGTTCAGGTTCCTTTGCCTATTCCGTTGTTGCAGGACACTACGCCATCCTCGAATGCTCCCACCAATGCTACCCCGGATAGTCCTCAGGAGTTACCAATTGCACTACGCAGGACAAAGAGGCAATGTACACTTCACCCAATATCTCATTTCACCTCTACTAATGGGTTATCTTGCTTTGACAAAAGATATGCAGATGCCATAATGGCTATTTCTGTTCCCAAAGATCATCATAGTGCATTACAAGATGAGGGATGGAGAATGGCAATGAATGAAGAAATGGAAGCATTACAGTCTCGAAAAACATGGGACCTCGTCAAATGCCCTCCTGGATGTAAACCAGTTGCATGTCGCTGGATCTTCACTACAAAGCAGTCCCCTGACTGTTCTATTGATCGTTTAAAAGCAAGACTTGTAGCAAAAGGCTTTACTCAAACATACGGGGTAGACTACTTCGAAACATTCTCCCCTGTGGCTAGAATGGGATCCATACAAACTATCATCTCTGTGGCAGTAAACAAAGGGTCGCTTATGTTTCAGTTAGATGTCAAGAATGTGTTTCTATATGGAGAGCTTGACGAAGAAGTCTATATGATACAACCCCAGGTTACGAAGTCGAGGGGTAGTATGTATGCCGACTTCACAAAGCCATCTACGGACTAAAGCAGAGTCCAAGAGCTTGGTTTGATAGACTAAGTACAGAGATTGGCACCATGGGCTTCCAAAGAACTACATCAGACTACTCGGTTTTTGTCAGGAGGCGACAGAATAGTGTTGTAGTTCTTGTTGTATATGTAAACGATATGATTATTACTGGAGATGATGACCAAGGGATACTAGAAACCAAGGCTTTCTTGAAAAAAGTATTCATCACCAAGGATCTTGGACAACTTCGCTATTTTCTAGGCATAGAAGCTCTACGTACTGAGAAAGGCTTACATATGTCACAGAGGAAATACTGCCTTGACATACTAACTGAGGCAGGACTACTTGAGTGCAAACCCTCGGGAATTCCAGCAGAGCCTAGAAAACATTCTGCATCCAATGATCCTCTCTTTGAAGACACTACACGATATAGGAGCCTGGTTGGCAAACTTTTATATCTTACAGTTACTAGACCTGATATATCTTATGCTGTAAACAGGGCTAGTCAAAATATGGAGAAACCATGCTACAGTCATTGGCAAGATGTACTTCAAATACTTCGCTACCTAAAAGACTCGCCAGGACGAGGAATCTTCTATGGGGCAAATGGTCACACAAATCTTATTGCATATGCTGATGCCGATTATGCAAGCTCTCCTGAAGGCCGTCGATCTACAACTGGATATGCCATGATGGTAGGAGGAAACCTGGTTAGTTGGAGAAGCAAGAAACAATCAGTTGTTTCAAAATCTAGTGTTGAAGCTGAATATAGAGCAATGGCTCGGGCTACATGTGAGATCACATGGTTGCTCACTTTTCTAAAAGACTAAATGTTGTTACATCCACTCCTATTCCCCTGTACTGCGACAACAAATCAGCTACCTACATTGCTACCAATCCTGTGTTCCATGAGAGAACAAAACATATTGAGATTGACTGTCACTTTATCAGAGATGTTGTACGAGGAGGGAAGATCACCACACCACACATTCCAACAGATCTTTAACTTGCTGATATCTTTACCAAGGCAGTAACTAAGAAGCGGCTTTCCTGGATAACTTCTAAGTTGGGCATGATTGATGAATATGCTCCAACTTGAGGGGGAGTGTTAGAGATTACCATATATTATTGTTCCTTTATTTATCTCTATTTCCTTATGCATTGCTTCCCTATGTATCACTGTTTACTTATGCATTGTTTCCCTATGTAACCCCTCAGGGGTATTTGTGTAAGTTCTCCTCTGAGTACCCTAGGGTTTAGTCCTATATAAGGACCCCTAGACCTCACAGAATAAACAAGCAATATTCTTCTCTTCTTATCTCCACAGTGTTAATGCTTAAAACCTTGCCACAAAACTATAACTAGATCAACTATTTATTAAACAAGCTTGTTAGGAACTTATTTCTAAAGTGTTCCATTATAGATATTCAAATGGTTTGCATATGTAGAAAACAATTAGCAGTACAAATGGTGGGGAATTACAAATGTCTGACAAGAAACTACCAAAATGTGGCTCTCACCACAATGTATGAGACTGTTCCAAAAGAAGGAAGAAAACAATAGATTGCATATGTAGAAAACAATTAGCAGTACAAATGGTGGGGAAGTACAAATGTCTGACAAGAAACTACCAAAATGTGGCTCTCACCACAATGTATGAGACTGTTCCAAAAGAAGGAAGAAAACAATAGAAAGTACCTTCAAAAAACGGAAAGACAGTACTAGTTAGATGTACAGGACCTAACTCTCTAAAATAGAGTTTTCATTCTCCATAGCAATAATTGATGCTAGCCTGTCATGAACCTGAAAGTTTTACATTTCCATCAGAAAAAAAGAGTCGAGAAAACGAATAAAATATACAAGCAAATGGTTGTTGGACTTGTTAAAAGAAAAGGTTCAAAAACCACCTCGGAAAGTTGGGGCTTCCCTCCGAATGAAAAATCGTACCTACATAAACATGGGATATTCATAATCTCAGACAAATTTGCTGCTGTGAGAGAAGAATGACTTATTTAATGACCCTAGGATCCTCTTATATCGACGAGGAGTCCTAGTGTTAATGAGAAGATCAATTAGTAGTCCGTAAAGAAATCAGAAATTAAATAAACAATAAAGAAAATGAATTTTCTAGCAGTCCCTCTCAAGTTGGCACACATATATCGATCTTGCCCAACTTGGAAGTAAAAAGATTTTGTGTATTCGGGGAAGTGCTTTTGTGAAGATGTTTGCAAACTGGAGCTCTACGGAGATATTTGGAGCATTAACCTTCCCTTGTCTCACCGCATCTCTGAAAAAGTCACAGTCCATCTCAATGTGCTTAGTCAACTCATAGAATATAGCATCGAGGCAATGCATGTATACACACACACACAAAGGGTAAAATGGAGCTGCCCCCAGGGGGTAGCTAACTTAGCTCCCCCCCCTCCCATTTTTCCCATATTTTTTTTGAAAAATAAAACCGTGCAAATTCATTATTATATCCCTATATTATGTCATTCAAATTTCGTGAGAAACAGAGACTCCTACGACTTCCATCCAGACTAGGTCGATTTAAAAAATCATGCGACCGTTACTGTTTAGATGGAGGTCGTAGGAGTCTCTGTTCCGCACGAAATTTGAATGGCATAATATAGGATATAGTGATGAATATTCACGGAAGAAATTTTCAAAATAATAAAAAAATGAAAACTAGGGAAAATGGGGCAGGGGGAGCTAAGTTAACTCCCCTTAGGGGGCAGCCCCATTTTTCCCATACACACATACACATACATACAGAGATTCTATCCAATGGGCCCTGAGCTCATTGAGTATGTAATGTGCACTCCTTTTTGCCCATATGATCTTCACCATACGGTTAGTTTTCATATTCTACTACCATCTCTTACACGTGGTCTCGTTAGCAACGCTTCTCTCATGCAATCTCCTTTAAGCTCGCTCGTACATGCAAACATGGCCTCAAATTTCAGTTAAATTCCATCGAAATTCTCTGAAATTTCCATTTCTTTAGGTCACCGAAATCGAAACACTCTCTTATTTCTTTTTTTCGTGATTTCGACGAAATATCAACAAAATGTCAACGAAATTTCATTGAAATTACATGTCCTTTCGGAAAAACAACAAAAATAAGGGAATATATCCTTCGCTTTCATCAAAATTTGCATATATTAATGAATTTTCACTTATTTATTCGCTAATATGTTGAGTTAACATAGTGTTTTACATTGTTTAAAGAAGTTTCTTTAACTAGTTTCTATATTTTTGATAAAAAAAATTAGTTTCTATATTTTAGATGTAAATCCAAATCAAATCATTTGAACTCAAGATTTAAGAGTTAAATTAAAGTTTTAACTGAACATCTTTTTTTCCTTTATTCTAATATATATGTTTTAATTAGTAATTATCATATATGTCACCTCATTCTTATTGAAGTGGAGCTCACGTGTCACCATTCTCTTTGTGTTCAGGAGGAGAAACTAGTGGCTTCTAATTATGGTTCCGAATATGGTTCTGCTTCTGAGCAACATACTACTTTTTGACTGTTGGGACGATTGGATGGAAATTTAATGTAACATATTATATTAATATCTTACTATTAACAAAAAAGCCATCTTTCTATCTCATTTATTAAGGTAAAGAGTATTAGAAATCTTTCTTTTTAAAAAATAAATTTCCAAGTAATTTCCTCATTTTCCGACCATTTCACCAAAATTCCATCGAATATCTTTTTCGAGGCTTACCGAAATGAAACCGAAATCTGACATTTAAGGCCTTGCATGCAAACATATTTGAGTCCTTGGTTTCAAAACCAACTACGAGAACATAATCTAGTATTGTCTTTTATTTTTTCTCATCTAAGTTTGGTCTCCTTTCATTGCATGGCCATCATGTTAATTGAGTTTCCTCCGGATGAATATGCTCATCTCCACCTTAACTGTTAACACAAGACATCTCTAGTTTATGAAGCTGAGGGTTGATCAAGAACATTACATACTTACTTGAGTAAGTGTGTAAATTTTGTTTTGAGTTGAATATATAACGAAATTTTGGCCATATGATCAAGAATATTATGTCCTCAAAAAATGTTACTAATTAAAAGACTAACAAAGATAATATGAAAAATGATGTTAATAATTGAAATAAGAGAACTAGGTAAAACCAATAATATTAGTAACTGAATATATGAAACTTATTACGTCACATGATCCGTAATATATATAAAGTTCTCAAGTAAATGATTAGTAATTCTAGAATAATTGTCAATAATTCGAGGACATTACTCAAGTAACCAATTAACGTGGAATCAGTGATATATTCTCCTTACTCCTGCTAGCCATGATCATGCGATACTGGTACAAAAAGCCTAACAGTTGTGATGGTTCGGGAGTTCACAAGTCGTAGGCAATGACGAAGATTACCAAGGGTTTCCATGAAGTGCCAATGGGTAGGGATGACCATCAAAACATGCCCTTTCAGGTTGACGGAGATCCAACCCAAGGCTTTTTTTAAATTTGATAGGTCGTGGTTTAGGTTACATGTGGCGATGTCTTATTCGGATAGGCATATTATCTAGTCTTGACCAGTGTTGCAGAAGTCGGTATTCGGTATTCAGTCAGAGGGGTCACTGAACAGAGAATAATCGGTATTCGGGCGCGGAATTATTCAGTTTTGTGTTTTTTAAATTATTTTTAATATAAAAATGATTTTTAATACATATATTATTATATAGTTAGACATATATGATCATCAATCGACAAGAATCCAAGATAAAAGTATCCATTAACAACATACATATACAGAGCTTTGCCATTTTTGTAATGTCATAACAAATGGTAACTCTTGAGAATTTAAAAAAATAAAAAAATCCATCATTTAACTACCAGTCGGCCAAATAATCGGCCAGTCAACCGAATAATCGAACAGACTATTCGGTTAGGCCGACTATTGGTCAGTTAGAGGTTATCAGTCAGGGACCCCCGCATCTCATAGTCAGACCGAATAGCCGACCTAGTCGGCCGACTATTGCAACACTGGCCCTAACCATTTAACAAGGGCTTGGGTTTGGGTCAGACCAATCCATTATTTTTTTAAAGAATGGGAGTATGTAGAAGGAAAAGGAGTAGTTAATGATGCATCTACCAATAAAGATGAGGATAAATGGACATCATGAGGATTATGGATGCAAAAAATGAGGATTATAGATGACTAATTACATATTAAAATGGGTAAATCATGCAAGTCACGCATAGAAAGAGCATAGGTCATCATGTAGTAAGGACAATAATGTTGAGATGCATATAAGAACCAAATACTATTATATGGGGTTATGGGACAATAATGTTTAGATGCATATAAAATGGGTAAATCACGCAAGTCACGCATAGAAAGAGAGTGGATGTATATATACATAACATATATTGGTGGAAAATCTAAGAACCAAATACTATTATATGGGGTTATGGGACACCATGCCTTATTAGGGCATTATTTGGATCAAACTATTGGTCTCATTGGTTAAGGATGAAGTCGTCACTGTCACTAACCTAGTCATCTATGTACAACAACAAAGTCTTTTAGCGTCAAAAAAAAAACAACAAAGTCTTTTCCCACAATTAAGAAGGGTTAGTTAGCCTAACCATCTATGTAATGGACCAAATTTGCGGCACATGCATGACGCACTATAATCAAGCTCAGGTTTGGATTGTGCCCACAGGTTGAGTCAGATCGACTAGAATGAATGCTCATACGAAATAGTAAGTCCAATTTATGGGTCTAGACGTCAAGGAAGATCTAGATCCAAGTCCAAGCATTGGGTCCTGACATTAAGGAAGGTCCAAGTTTAAGTCCAAGCGTTGGGTTTAGACGTCGAGGAAGGTCCAGCTCCAAGCGTTGGGTACAGGGCAGCATAGATAAGAGGCAATGAGGAGGCCCTGCATTTAGGCAATGAGACCAAGCAAAGAAGGCCCCATGAAGAGGCGCCAAGGAGACATCGTGCGAGGTAACAACAAGGTTGAAGGCCTAAGTGAGATGTCTCATGTTCAGGCAATGAGTCCGCAAGGTGTCGGTTTCTAATGGGCCTTACGTCGTCAGTAAGGATGGAATCATGCAAATAATTGTGGATTGTGGAGAGAAAAGAATAAATTGCATTATTGGCGAGGCCCTAGGATTCTCTTATATAGGAGAGAATCATGTTCGGCAAATTACATGAAGAAGACAAAGACAATAGGAATTACATAAACACTATAAAAGACAAATAATATCTCAACACTCCCCCTCAAACTAGAGCGTAGATATCAATCGGGCTCATCTTGGAGCAGCATCTCTAGTAAGGTCCTCTGGCTAACACCTTAGTAAGTACATATGTTGTCTGGTCTCCAAAGTTGACGTGAGTAGTGGTGATGAGATCCTTTTGTATCATGTCACGAGTGTAGTGACAATCCACCTCTATGTGCTTGGTCCTCTTGTCGCATTGCAATGAAAAGAGCAGCATGGTTGTCGCATTAAAGGTGCAAGGGAAGAGGCACCGCGATAGTCAGGTCAGTAAGAACAGATCTGACCTGCATCATCTCTGTGCTAATCTGCACCATAACCATGTATTATAACCCAACACTAGATCTGGCAACAACGGTCTGTTTCTTGCTCTTCCAAGACAACGGGGAATTCCCTATGAACAATGTGAAACCGAAGTAATTCCTGTCCTGGGGACATCCAGCCAAGGTTGCAGAAGTCGACTGTTGGTACTCGGTCGGCAAGGTCACTGACTAAGGATTAATCGGTAATCAGGAGAGTAATCGAATTTAGTAGGGTATTAGTCGGTTTCGAATTTTTAATTATTTAAAATATATAAATCATTTTTATAACATATACTCACATTTATATTCGTATATTTAGCAGTTGTAATATTTTTAAGAGCTAAGAAAATATAGCAAGAGAAGAAAAATGAAGCAAGTAAGAACAAAATATTTGGTACATAGTACAAGCAGATGTTCAAAAATAAAAAAAATCTACAACATGCTCAAAAAATAATACAAGTGAAAAGTAAGACAAGTGTCGCAAGTCAACGGATTCAATCCTCAATATCATCATCCAAGTCCAACTCTTCTTCATCATCACCTTCTTCTTCATCTTCTTCTATATATCCTCGAGATGCAGCGCCTCCTTCTCATTCATCGACGTAGCATAAGAGCTTAACGATGAAGCTCCCCTTCCACGTTCATGTCGTTGGCTCCTTCTTGGTTCCAAATTCTCTTCGGCGACACTAGCATGTGCTACAACACCCCATGTCAGTCCAGAACCTAGAAAAACCTCCTCATTATGAGATCAACGTCTCCAGCCTATTCAGCTATGTGTGTACGATCACGAGATAAGAGAGGAGCTCTTTCTTTCTCAATTTGATGTTCCTGCAGGTTGGAATTGAAATGCGCATACACAAGACCATTTAGCTTCTCCGTCTCCAACCTGATTCTCTTCTTAGTATGGATCTGAAGACCAAAAAATTAAATTTATATCAATTACTAATTCAAATTTTACTATTACTAATCGAATTGGGTGGGTGGAATAGAGTCATTACCGAGTCAAATATACTCCAGTTACACTCACATCCCAATGATGAAGACGTCAAGCTCAAGATTTTAATAACCATACCTTTCAAATGAGGTGTGACATCTCCATGATTATACTATCAATTAGTTATTGAAACAGAGAGTTTGTCAAAATAATAAAATAAATGATTAACATTAATAGAAGATAATGACTGAAATACTTGGATCATAATTGCCATCATTTGTCATCCTCTATCTCACAGCTAAAGGCTTGTCAAAATATCCACTACTAAGTCTGTATAACGGAAGCTCGTCTCCGGTAATAGCATCTTGTATATCCAAATTTGGATAAAAATTTTCCATGCACTCCTTAAACCCCTCTCCTCATCACAACATCTGGATCACCATGAGACTCGATGTAGAAGAAAAATAGGTTCAACTAATAAGTTGCTAGATGCAATGGAACATCAGGCCTATCTTTGGTCTTAGAGGTAACACAATCCACAAAAAAATATAAGACGACTTCACGTCATTGAATATTGCAATTATCTCACTTAGCCTCTTCAAGCCCTCTGTAGACAAAGCACATGGATGGACATCGATTTGCATCAACCACACGCAATAAATAAGCTAAGGGAGTGAAAACTCTTATAACATGTGTTGTATGGTTCTAGAATGTAGGATTGAATACAATGGAACTCGCTTCTTCTCCCTTCTTGGTCTTATACTATTTGCACTCAGCTTGTTTTTCTTCTCATTTAAGCTTTCAAGAGTGAGAAAAGTGGTTGCAAATCTTGTTTGGTCGGGCCTCGCAATGTCCCTTTTGCTGGTGAACTTGCGCATCAAGCTTAGAATTTGGGTGTGAAAGTATATGAACAACGTAATCCTATTAGCCTTTGTGATTACGCTCCTCACCTTCGTCTCTCTGCTTATCTCCTCCAAAGCAAAATCAATGGAGTGCACAGCACACGGAGTCCACCAAATCTGCGAATATTTAGTGACCAACAATCTTCCTATTGCTACATCGGCGGATGCATTATCCGTCACAATCTGAACCACTTTATCCACTCCCACTGTATTCAGACGTTCATCCGCCAACTTGCAGATGCATTACGCAGTGTGAGCATCATCTGAGGTATCTATGGACTTCAAAAATGAAGTTCCCAAGATGCAATTGACACAAAAATTGATGATGTTCGTCCCTCACTTGTCCATCCACGCATCAGTCAACAAAGAGCATCTCACTGACGTCCATGTATCACGATGGCATTGCAAGTCATCGTGAATCTCCATCACTACCTTCTTCAGAAGCGAACCACTAAGCTCATGCCTCGTGGGAGGCTTTAATATAGGTCTGTAATTCCCAATCACATCCACCATCTGCAAGAAGTTTTTCATCGTCAATGCATTAAACAGAATCGTCGATGTATATGCCCATTTGGATATATACGAGGTAACCCTATCACGATGATCCTTGGAGAATGCATCCTTGATGGTCATCTAACGTGATGACCCTTCTACTGCGACAGTCTGCTCCAAGGATTTGGAGACTCGCGATCTCTTCGCCGAACCCACATCTCCAGTGATATCAACTTCCTCTCTCATCTCATGAACATCAGTGGCTTTCTAGCCCTTCTTCCTGGCAACTTCTTTGTTTCCTCGTCCGCCTTGGAACATACAACAACATTCCCTCTTCGGTGTGCTAGATGTTGCTTGAACCTATACACACCACCCTTGACAATCTTCTCGCACAGTCTGCAAGTGACCGAATTTGGATCCATACGTTTTGTAAGGTGATTGTATTGCCATGTAGGATCAGTTGATTTTTTTTTGAAATCCAGACGCAAGGGGGATACACTCAATGGTGCACACCCCAAAAATCTTATTCAAAAAAGTAGCGAACAATGAGTACAACAAAAAGAAAAACAACAACCGCACTACAACGCCTTTACGACGCCCAATCCCTCACCAGGTGTTTTGCAAAAGCTACCACATTCTCCTTGTAGAACCTTTGGCCCGAGAACAACAGATCATTTCTCCCCCGCCACACCGCCCATAGCACAGCAACCGGATAAAGCACCTCCAGCCTCGGCCTCCCCTTATTAGCCCGGAGCGAAGACCAGAACGAGTGAAAGTCAACAGTGCTACACCAAACCAAATCAACCCCCTGCCAAATCTCAACCACCGAGGGGCATAAGAAAAATAGGTGCTCTACTGACTCGGCAACCGCATCGCAGAGAAGACATCTATCTGAAATCACGCCTAAGAGTCGAGCACAACGGTCTCTCATCATCAACCTCTTCCTCCTCATCAGCCATAAAAAGAAGCCAACCCGCTCCGGAAGCTTCAGAGCCCAAAGAAAGGCGCAATCAAGAGTGATACTCTCCGACAGCGACGGAGGCGGCCTAGCAATAGCATCAAAAGCCTTCTTAACCGTGAAAGGGGACTCCCTCCAGCACTAGTGATCGCGCCCCCCAGGAGGGTGCCCAACCTCCCGCACCGCCTCGATCAACGCCAAGAATTCCTCCAACCTATGATCCGAGAAATTCGCCGTGAAAGTTGGACACCAGACCCCATCCAACCAGCAAGCCGCAACCGAACAAGTTTTATCATCAGCCAACGCAAAGAGGCGCGAGAAGCGGAAGCAGAGGCCCCCTCCCCCCAGAAGGAGAATGACTCCCTCCCCCCCCCACAAAGCACCGGCCTGAAAAGCCCAACGTTCTTCAAAAAGACCTCCACCACCCCCCTCCAAAACATAGTTGGTGAAGCAATATGGCAGACCTGCGACGGCAAACCTCCCCCCACATCATAAATCCTCTGCACGGCATTGAGGCAGAGATCCTCCCCCGGCCCCCAAATCATGCACGCCCACTTGAGGAGCAAGGCCTCGTTCATATGCGCAAGCGACTTGACCCCCAACCCCCCTGCTCCTTCCCGTAAGTAATATCTTCCCACCCAACCAAGTGAATCCCTCTCGCCCCCTCCCCTCTCTTCCCCCACAAGAAGGCGTGCATACGCTTCTCCAGCCGAGCCTTGATCCCCTTGGGCATCTTACGGTTGGACAAGAAATAAATCGGAATCGCCGAAAGGATCGCCTTAAGTAAAACAAGCCTGCCACCTCTCGATGAAATCGCGGACTTCCAGCCCGCCAATCTCGCCTCCACTTTCTCCACCACTTTCAGCCAGTCCCTCAGTCGTGTCCTCCCCACGTTCAAGGGCATCCCCAAGTAATCCATCGGCAGCGAAGAGCACGCCGACCCTAAAGCCACCGCATAATCATCACGGTCCAAGACCGCAGGGTCGAAGGGCACGAACATGGACTTGGCCTCATTCTTGACCAACCCAGAAAGCTCGCCGAAGATCTCCAGAGCCAGGGCCATACCATTTGCCTCTGCCACACCCCCCTCCAAGAGAAATAATGTATCGTCCGCATATTGTAAAATAGGAATATGCACATCCCCCCTGGAGAAGCCCCGCGAGAGGCCGTTGCTAACCATATTAGCCGCAAAATCAGATTGAACATCAACCGCCAGAATAAATATCAATGGAGCAAGAGGGCAACCATGCCGAACCCCCCTCCTCGGCTGCATCCAACCCCCCTCGGAACGACCGTTAACCAAGACAGACATCGAGGCGGTGGTGATACAACGCCTCACCCACGTTATCCACAACTCCGAGAACCCCTTCCTCCTAAGCACCGACCAGAGAATCCTCCAATCAAGGCAATCGTAGGCCTTTCTGAAGTCCACTTTCCATAGGATGCCACGCACCTCCCTCCTTTTCCAATCCGCAATGACCTCCGACGCCAGCGTGAGACAATCAGCAGTGTGTCGTCCCGGGATGAAGGCTGATTGCGACGGGGAGAGAACACCGCTAATAATGCCAGACAACCGAGTAGAGAGAACCTTCGCAATAATGAGATAAATGGCGTTCAAGACCGAAATAGGGCGAAACTCATCAATGGAGACCAGCGCCGACGACTTCCGGCAGCAAAATAACGAGAGCCCGGTTGATCCTGTCGAAGCCCGCGTTCCCCATGCAGAACTCCAGAGCCACCTCTAGCACCTCGTGGCCCACGAGATCCCAAAAATCCTTGTAGAACGCCACTGGGAACCCATCCGGGCCAGGAGCCGCATCAGCATTTAGTTCCCACACCGCGTCCTTAAGCTCCTCCAAAGTCCAGTCGCGAACAAGGCACTCGACCTAATCGTGCGCCACCAAACGCGTGCCCGAGCCCAACCACCGCCACCGCTGGGCATAGTCGACGAAGTCACACCCTTGAAGTGCTCCGCAATAGCCCTCCCCATCTCTCTATTTCCCACCACGTGCGTCCCCCCAATAACGATGGACCGCAACGCATTCGCCCTGCGCCTCCCACTAGCCACACGATGAAAGAAGGAGATATTTGCATCCCCCTCTCTAAGCCACCTGCTTCTCGAGCGCTGCCTCCATTCCGTCACGTGCATCTTATCCTCCCGAGCAACTACCAGTAGGGCAGCAGCACGATCGACAAGCTCCAGCTCCGAAAGATCCTTGCTGTCCCCAAGCGTGTCGAGGCGACGAATAATCTCCTCCGCGTCTACCCTGGTCGCACGTCTATTCGCTCTAGACTCCCTCTTGAAAGTAGCTAACCGGACCCGCAGCGAATCAAGCTTCTGAGCAAAACGAGAGGCCGCGAGCCCTGAAATGATCGTCTCCGACCAATACGTTTCCACCAGGCCCCTAAAATTTTCCTCGAGCAGCCAGCACTTCTCATATCTGAACAGCCCCCGTTGCTCCGGCACCTCCCCTGAGAACCAAATGATAGGGTTATGATCCGAGCATCGCCGCGGCTTCGCCTCCACCGAGGCAAAGATCAAAGGCCTCCAGAAGCGTGCTGGAAGCAAGGAACTGATCCAGACGCGACCGAGAATTGGAGCTCCTCCAAGTATACGCGGTGTTCACCGCATCCAGCACCTCGAGGTCCAAAGAATCCACAGTGTCGGCGAAGGCGAGCGAGCCCGGGTCCTGGCCACCCCTGCCCCCAGGCCTGTCCGACGAAAACAAGGTGACGTTGAAATCTCCCCCGATCAGCCAAGGATTACCACCCACCGTCCTACCCACCTCCATCAAATCATCCCAAAGTTGCACCCGCGCCGCCCCACAGCACGGACCGTAAACACAGGAGATCGCCAACCTCACGGAGTGATCAGAACAATTGAGCACCACCGTTAAAACGTGCCTCCCGCGGCTCACCGACTCCAAAGAGAAGCACGATGAACTCCACGCCACCAGTAAACCTCCCGCGGATCCCGTCGCGTCAAGAGCACAGAACTGATCCATGGCGCCCGCCCCAAAGGACCTCCAAGCATCATCCGCCATAGATTGTAGCTTCGTCTCTTGAAACATAACGATGTCGCAACCCCATACAATACACCTGGATCCCACAGTTCTTCGCTTATCCGGGTCTCCAAGGCCACGAACATTCCAAGAGAGAACTTTCATTTGGAAACTTCAGAGCTTCCCACAACCTTGATCACTCATGCGGTCTCCGCAACAAGCCTCTTCAAGGGAGGACACGGCCCATCCTCCGGTCGCGCCGCCCTGGCTCTGTTCCTCCTCCTATATTTTTTTGCGCTCCTCCTGTCGGCCACCCCCTCGCCGTCCGAGACCACCAAAAGACAGCCACCCACATCGCCCTGACCGGAGTCACCGGAAGAAGAGGCCGGTGTCCGACGAAGAAGGTGCGGCAGCCTCCCTACCGCAGCCTGAGCCCGAGGATTCCCTTCCGTCGGGCCCTGAGCGAGAAAGGAGAAAGGGATCATCTTCGAAGCTTCCCCCTGCGTACGAAGGATCTCCCAGGATGGAATAAAGCATCTCGCGGAGCTACCGGATGTCGTAACAGGAACATGCAGGGCCGGATCCGGCCTCGACCAATCGCGACCCGATTCACAAAGAGACTCCACACCCGCCTTTGAGTTCGAACCAATAAACGGACCCTGTAGCCAGTCCAAGTCTTAAAACCGCAGCATTGAATCCGCAACCGCAACCGGTTCAAACACAGAAGTTGAATCACCAGGGGCACATGCCGCCACGTTACCATGCAAAAAGAATAACCCTGGCAGCAAGAACAGAGCCAAGGAGAGGTTACCGAACCGTCGCGCGTAAGGAAGAGGAAAGTTCGTTCCCCTGAGGGGACCCCTTGGAAACCCAACCGCCAGCTCGCCAACCGAAGCGTCATCTGACTCGCCTCCGGCCTCCGCCACCACGACCGCCGGAGAAGGCGGAGGAACCTCAATCACCAACTCCACATTAAACGAAAAGCAGCCGACCTCCACCTCTGCAAACAAGCTTCTCTCCCCGATACCGTCGAGAAGACTCTTGCTGCATTCGAACAGGATCCGCGTGTCTTGCACAGGCGTCCCAGGACGGAGACCGTCGTCCAGCACCTCCCTGACCGAGCCCCACCTCCTCAGCGCCTTCCTCAAACATCCAAGCGAGCGCGACAGGAAAGGGACGCCCTTAACTCTCGCCACGCACACTTCGACCTTCGAACAGACCCCATCCGCGTAATGAAAACGCCTCCAGCAGACATTCGCTACATCTCCATTGCGAAGCAACCGATCCCTCTGGCCAGGCGTCAAACCACAGACGCAGTACCCCGTCGCAGTCAGCTTCACAACATCGCCACCGAAGCTTGCACCCAAGAACCCACGAACGTGGCGCAAGACCACGTCCCAATTAAGCAATAAACCAAGCATATTGACAAGATGCAAGCTAACCATAGTTCTTTGGTTCTATCGACTCACCCAGGTATGTCAATTGAACATTGGAAGAGTTGGTTGGGAGCAAGAAGTTGACTCACATTGTGTAATTTTGACTAGGATTCTTAGTAAGCCGATTAAAGTAGTATTTTTCTTTAGTTTTTGATGGGATATCTCTTGGCAAGGACCTTCTTAAAATGACTTTTGGAGGTTCTAAAATCGACATAAGAGGTGCTAGTGACTTTTTAGACCTAGCTTGTCAACTAGTGTGGTCCTAAGTTAAGATGTTTTTTAGCCTTAGGAAACCATGAGTCGACTAAAAATAAGTTGTAAGTTGACTAACATATCCCTATATCGAATAGTGTGGTCCTCAGCCAAATGCTTAATTCAAATGGAAATATATACCAAATCATTATATATACCGAATCATTGCATGCAAAAGTGAAACCCACGTTTTACATAATATAACCAAATTGCAATATAAATTATATGAAGTGATGTAAACGTTACAAATAAAATTAAATGCCAACAAGAATATTCGAATAATCCACATGCCAGCAAGTATGGGTCAAGTATGGGTTGTAATATGCATCGAATAAATGCAGGTTGGTTAATTATTTAAATAACCTAACAAGCTAACATTTTATAACCTAAAATGCAAATTAACAAGATAACCTAAGTATTAATAACTAAAATCAAGCAATAAACCAAGAAAAAAAGAATAAAAAAATCGAAATTTTTTTGAACCCTAACCAGCTCAGGGGGGTGGCGAGCCGAGATCCGAGTTGCTACAGAGGAGGGGGAAGACCGGCTCCAAAAGGAGTTGTCGCACGATCATCGATGACGTAGAGGAAGAGGTGGTGACGCGACGCAGCTCCAGGCGCTTGAGCAACTCAAGGGATGCGAGGGACGGTCGTCGCACGATCGGTCGAAATGAAGGTTTTGGGTTCTGTTTCGACATAAACCGCAAAACCTTATTTGGGAGGGCACTCGGGGATTCGAGTATTCGGTTCGTTTTGTTTTGAAATTTCTATGTAAAAATCGACCGCTTAGTCGGCCGAATAAACCGTTTAGTCGCCCGATTATTTGGGTCGACTCGACTATAGGTCGATTTGGCCTAGTTGAGTCGGCTATCCCCCCCCCCCCCGACTTGACTAGTCGGGCCGACTTTTACAACAGTAAACCCAACATAATATGCGCATGTTGTAACTGAAAAGGAATGTACCTCTGTTGAATACAAGTCCAGTGCCAGGTGATGCCTTCAAATACCCATAATCATATGGACTGCATCCATATGTGCATGTCTAGGTTGCTCCATAAACTGACTCACTTTGCTCACAGCAAAGGATGTATCTGGCATGGTAATGATCACATACAGGAGCTTGCCAACAAGCTCCATTTACCTCTTCCCATCGACCTCCTCAGTGTCATCATTGTAGAGCTTCATGCTCGGGTCCATAGGAGTTAGTGGCAAGTCTGCAATCCGTCATGCATGTCTGAAAGAAGATATGTAATATACTTCCTTTGGATCATCAAAAGACCTCGATTGGTTCATGGCAAACTCCAGTCCAAGGGAAGTAGCGTAAACTACCAAGGTCCTTGGTCACAAACTGCTGACTTAGAAAATCCTTGGCAACCTGAATGTATTGCTCGTCATCTCATATAACAATGATATCATTAACATAGAAAAGAATGACAATTGTATATCTCTGAGTCTTGTGCACAAACAGAAAAGTGATAGGCAGGAAATCATACGAACCCATGTTGCTCTATCAAGTCCGAGAGTTTCTGGAATCATGCTCTTGGACTCTGCTTAAGGCTATAAATAGCCTTATGTAGCATGCAAACCTTCTGACACTCCCCCTCAGCAGCAAACCCAGGTGCCTACTGCATGTAGACCTCCTCATGTAGATCACCATATAGAATTGCATTTTTCACATCAAGCTGATAGAGGGGCCAATCTCGTGTCACAGCAACAAACAGAAGAATACGCAGAGTAGAATGTCTGGAAACTGGAAAACAAATATCACGATAGTCCAGCCCATATGTCTGGGTGAACCCACGTGCCACAAGTCTCACCTTGTAGCGATCCATACTACCATTTGCATGGTGCTTTACAGTCACCCAACAACGGATGCGCCAACTGGAGCTGAAACAAGACTCCAAGTTGTCACGCGGTTGTAATGTGACCATCTCCTCCATGGCTAGAATCCAATGACTGTCTTGAATAGCCTCCCTATATGTCAGTGGTATCTCCACGGCTGATAGTGCCAAGGTAAATCTTCTGAATCCTCTGAAAGTCTGCTCAAGGAAACATGGACTGCAAGAGGATATGTAGCACATGTACATCTCTGCTTTCACAGAGCAATAAGCACATGAAGATCATCTGTCGTGTCCTGAACCTGTAAGTTTCCTTCTTGAGAGGGTATCTGCTCATCATGTAGTGAGTCTAGTGACTCATGTTGCACAGACAACTCAGTAGTACCATCAGTAGAAACAATGTGCTCATTACATACCGGAGGCATGCTGGATTATGAGAAGAACTGTGAACAGGGGAAACAGAGAGAGACATGCGAGTAAACGCATGTGGCAAAAAATGAGTCAATGTAGGTGGTAGCCTAGGGGCAGCCACAGGAGCAGGTAAACGCACGTGGCAAACAATGAGTCAATGTAGGTGGTAGTCCAGGGGCAGTCACAGGAGCAGGTGTAGGTGGTGGTGGACTAGGCGACGATGGTAGTGATAGGGTAGTAGATTGAGCGGTGGCTGAGCAGGAGTAGGTGTATGTGGTGGTAGTACTGTAGGAGGCATGTAGATCTCGTCATCAAAGTCTGATGGGACCAATCTATCACCTGTAGGAGAGAAATAATGACAGAGTAGAAAAATGTAACATCAGTACTGACAAAGTATTTTCTTGAAGCGGCTCGAAGCAACGGTACCCCTCTAAGGTACAAGAGTAGCCAACAAAAACACACTTGACAACTCTTGGGAGAGCTTGTCATGACTGGAAGAAAAATCATGAACAAAGGCTACATATCCAAACATACAATGTGTGAGGGAGAATAGATCCTTCTCAAAAAACGCAATCGAGAAAGGGATCTTTTCCCCCAAAACAGAGGAAGGCATGTGGTTCACTAAGTAGCAAGCAGTGAGAACCACATCACCCAATAAGTGTTAGGAGCACGACTTTAAATCAACAAGATTCTGGTCACATCGAGTAAGTGACGGTATTTGAGCTCGGCAACACCGTTCTGCTGAGATATATGGGCACAAGAGGTTTGGTATACAATGCCAATAAACATGAGAAACTCAGAAAAAAATTGTAGGGTGCATAACTCTAAGGCATTATCAGATATTAATCATTGGCAAAAAAATATTCTTAACTTAGTCTTCAAAAGGAGAACCTAAAAAAGTAGAAAAAACATCTACATCGACCAAATAAGAACTGTCCCTGATGATCAGGAACACGACTCGGACCCCATATATCTAAATGGTAGAGCTCAAACAACTGAGAACTGCTCTGACTCTGACGAGATAGAAAGAAGGAATGGTAGTGCTTCCTAGCTAGCAAGCCTCGCACTGAAAGAAAGAACGTGTAGAGATCTGTGGAAGGACATGACACAGCTTCTGTAGAGGAATGTGGTCAAAACGAAGGTGCCACAGACATGGTGAGATTGGTCCAGTAGGAAGAGTAGAAGCACCAACATGAGGAGGCTAGACCAATCTATAGAGCCCCCGCTACTCACGGCCACATCCAATCACCCAACACGTGAGTATGTCCTGAAACATAAGAGACGAAAGGTCAAAAATGGCACGATAATATAGATCCTTAATCATCTGACTAATATAAAGTAAGTTCATCTAAAAATCAGAGGCATATAAAACATTCTGAAGACACATGAAGGGCGTCAGATACACCTCTCAATGTCCAGTGATGGGTAAGAGGATCCCATTAGTAATAATAACCCATCTGCCAGGAGGTATAGTCCTGTAGGACCTGAACTGGGCTCTGTCTCCACACAGATAGTGGGATGCGTCAGAATCCATGATCCACTCTATCATATCTACACCGCTACTATCAGTAAAAGCATAAGCGATGCCTGAGGAGCTCGAAGAGGCTCTGTCTATGGCTGTAGTATCTATGGATCTTGTAATGGTGGTGCCGGTCATCGGAGTCATGATCTCTCTTATACGAGAGACAATGTCATCCAGACGTGGATCTGCATAGGAAGCTGGAGTCTCTGAAGGCTTGATCCGTTCTGCCACACGAACAGATGCGAGGTATCCATGATTCAGATAGCAAGTGTCCTATGAGCGTCCCGGATGACGACAGTAGGTGCAAGGACCACACTAGCATCCACCGCTTCTACCACGGGAACTACGCCCTCTGAACTGGGTAGACCCTCCTCTGCCGCGAGAAGCGGTTGTCGTTGAAGAGAGTTTTGGAGTGGCTGTAAGAGGAATAAGAAGCCTACTGAGACGATTGTAGGCCTCCTCCATGAGAGGTATGGTCACCCCAGTAAGGAGTTGCGTACCTATTGTATCATACTCCAGGTCGAGTGCAACCAAAAAGACTCCAACCATTAGGGAGTCCTTGTATGTCATCTGATGCTCAATGGATGTCGTAATAGGTATAAAGCTGTGAAGCTTCTCGAACATGCCACGAAGTGAGGAGTAGAATGTGTGCAGTGGACAGGCATTCTACTTGGCCCTATAAATGTCAAATTGAAGCTGGAGAATCTTGACCTCATTCTTCGGTTGGGCATAAGTAGAAGTAAGAATATCCCACATTGCTTTGGCGATGGGTTGATTCACAATATTATTGGCTATCTGTGGTAAGAGTCTCGGAAAGCCAAATATGGGCATATGTGTCGTCTTACTTCCACGAAGTATTGTCCCTAGTCTTATCCGTCAACTCCGCCTTCGTCAGAATGTACTCCTTATTGTTGCACCGCATGAGGGTGAGAAACAACATGGACCACAGCTCATAGTTGGTCATATTCATCTTTACAATGGGAGCCGGGCCCTTGAAGGCACCGGAAAGAGAAAAGATATCACCCTTGTTCTCTAACACGATAGAAAAACGGTTGAAAACGGAACTCGATTGAGAAGTCGACCTATCTGTGCGAGTCTACACAATCATATGGAGGATCCGTTGTACGTGTAGACTCATACAACCATCCTCGTCAATCCCTGATCCGTGCTAGGGCTGAAAAACGGGATATAAAGGTCTGAAATCACGTTTTCTGATCAAAATTAGACTGTTTCATACCACAGTTCAGTGTCAGAGAGGAGATGTATAGACCATGGGGATCGTTTACCGCATAGAGAGGGATCGCAGAAGTGCATGAGACACGTGGCGCATAGCAGCAGCACGGCAACAGCACAAAAGTACGGCAGCAGCGTTGTGGGCTACTGCGACAGTGAGTCTAGCAGCTGTAGCGGTGCGATAGGCCGTTGCGATGGCATGGAAGGCTGTTGGCGGTGTAGCAGGCCACTTCTGCAGTGTGGAATGTCGTTGTGGCTGCGGTGGCATGGAGAGAAAGGAACAGCGGAGGCAACAGCGTGGAGAGGCTGAGGTAGGGTTGGGGTACGGTGGGTATGAGAACTCCAGTCTATGACCGTCACTCTGATACCATGTGGAGAGAAAAGAATGAATTGTATTGTTGACAAGGAGCGAGACATGTTGGGCAAATTACATGAAAAAGACAAAGAAAACAGAGATTACATAACACTATCAAAGATAACTAATATCTCAACATGGATATATTCGTGTTAGTTTATAGTTGTGTTTATTTTAAAGATGATATGGATATTCTCTTGTCAGACTGATGAATATGGATACGGGACGCAAATCTACAACCGGCGCTTTTATACCATGTCAGAGAAATCGACTGACCTGTTTATTTTGTGATTTTAGGATCCTCTTATGTCATAGGGTAAATGGGAAGGTTACATAGTGAGTCCATAAAGGTATAGAAATTACATAAAAATAAATAATGTATAATTTCTAACAGATGCATATTATCTATTTCACCTACCAGTCACGGGGGATTCCAGCCATGTCCCGAGCAGAATAATTGAATGGGCCCTTTAGCTCAACATTGTACTTTTGAAGCAGCTCTGTAATATATGAACAACTGAAACTCTGGTACAATATGATTACTGATATTGCTTAAATAATTACAAGACAAAAGATGAACTCGCCTCTAAATGCGCTGCAAGGAACCCGGTCCATTTTTTCACACACAGAGGCAAACCAAAGCACACCAACCGCTACATGTGCAACTTCTTCGTCAGCAATCTTGGCCACAATATGTGATGATACATGATCTCCAAATCCAGTCAACCTCTGGACAAGTCTAGGCCCAGCATCCAAGCCTCTGGCCTCCTAATATTTATTCAGAACTTGTAAAAAAATTGAACTTTCTTAATTGAGCAACAAATTTAAATGTTTACAAGATAATCTTAAACATAGTGTTTAATGTCGTCACTTCACTGAACAAATGATAATATTGCAAAAAAATGGAAACTAGGGAACACCTGTACAAGTGGAATAACTGCCAATCGAGCTGCTACATCTCCTGATGATTTTTCACATTCCCTCCAAAGCAAATCGTGAGCAGGCATATCTCCATAACTAAAAGTAAAAAAAGAAAAGGGACTATTGACATGCAGGACATAATAAAAATGCTGCTCCTGATTTATTAACTTGAAAGTTAACTATAAAAAACTCAACAATGCAGATTATATGAAAAAAAAGTCGGAATGTAAAATGAAAAATATGGTTAGTTAGGCAGAGGGAGTTTCACGCCAATGGAGTCAGCTCACAAGCTGTATAAACCATAGCTCTAGACTTTGCCGCAATACTTGAACTTGATTGGAGTTTCACACCAATGGAGTCAGCTCACAAGCTGTATAAACCATAGGTCTAGACTTTGCCGCTACACTTGAACTTGATTGGGGGAAGTACTATAGCATGTAGTAGTATAGTAGATCTCAAGTCCTCTTCTATACTTGCATAATCTGCATCTTCATAGGCGCACAAGTCTAGATGGCCGTGCTTTTTCTCCTTAGACAAGTGAACCTTTTCCATATTTGAAAACAAAAAATATCACGAGTCTATTCGGTTCCTCTATATTTTATTCATAGGTTCAGTTGGGTTCCTATTTATTTTAGAGATTGGTGTCGAAGGGAGAACTGCAAGGAGCCAACCCTAGCATGAAAGGATTGGGTTGGGCAATCTCTTGTGTACCAGTTTTTTTAGAAGATTCTCGTGTACCGGTTGTTATGCCAATAGCATTAGGCAGCTAAGTTGGTATGGAAAAACTGATGTGCCGCGGGAAAACCTTCTCCATACAAGTTTGGATATGCTTTTTTTCACAAAACTAGACTTTGATAGGCAGGATCAGGTTTTCCAACCAGTTAGTTTTATTCAGAAAGAGATAAATCACTTGGCAAACCAAGCAGTGAACTTCCAAATCAAATAGAATGTAGGACAGACAGAGGACAAATTCATGAAACCCTGGAAAGACGGTATACAATCCATAGTCGAAGAAGACAGGAGGACTACTACGACTACACACACATACGAGATCGGCACATCTGTTTCAATGAAATCGTCTTATATTTCATCGAAATGTTCCCATACAGATCATGGCATGACCATGAAGTATGAGTAGCGAAAATATTGATTATTATTCAGGGTCGAAGTGCTGAGCCAGGGTAAAGTATGGATTATGGTTCCTGCATTCTATTCTGTGATCTGAACGGCCCCAAATAGATTATGTACTATGATCCATGTTAAGCATCCATGGCTGAATAATTAAAGTGCCCAACTGATATTGGCAAATTTGTAGATCCAGTTCATAACGGATGCACACAAGGATGAATCAAGATGAGAATGATAGGTTTGGAGCGCTTTTTTTGCGAAAAATCAAAAGAACACAACAAGAATCGAGCTTATGCTGTGGATGATAAGGTCATGTCGCGAGTAAAGGTAGTGTATTGTGGATGACTACAACAACAATGACAAAGCTTTTTCCCACATTAAGTAGGGTCGGCTACATGGATTCTTTGCCTCCATCAGATATATATTGGGTCATTCTCAGCCTTAGATCAAAAAAAACTAAGATCCATTCATATAGTATCATTCCAACACTTCTTGGGCCTTCCTTGCTTTCCCTCGGCGAGCTAAACATCCCAAAACTTGCATCTCCTCACCGGTGCATCAGTTGATCTCCTTTACAAATGGTCAAATCACCATAAGCGGTTTTTTTAGAAACAAAGGGTGAACCCCGAGATGGGATTCACCACAATTCGTTGATAAAGGGTTCAAAATACATTTCCTGGAAGACCAGAAATGAATAAGAGCATTACAATGAGCTTTACATTTTCAGGACAAAACCTCTGCCTCTTAAAGATAAGGGCATTCCTCCCCCCCCCCCCCCCAAATGGCCTACAATGCTGCAAAAGGCAAAACACAGACGTCCGACGAATTATCCCCAAGAGCTCTCATGGAAGCCCAGAACTCATCAAGACCTATGGTTCAGATCTGAGAAGGCCCAATCTATGTCCAAATCTATGTCGACGTGGGGCAGGCGAAGAAGAGATGATCCGATCTTCTAGTCCAAAACTCCAAATCTCCGCGTGGCGAACGTAGCCAGCCAGCACACCAAATCTCCAAATCTTCTAGTCCAAAAGGAACAAATTCTGACTTATCCAAGTTGATACTCAACCCTGACACAGCACCAAAAATATCCAGAACCAACGATAGTCACTTGCAACTGTCCACACCACCCTTCGCATAAAGTATCGTGTTATCAATGTATTAAGAATGGGAATATACATCCTCCTTTTTGTAGCCACCGCAGTACCCTCC
Source organism: Ottelia alismoides (assembly GCA_037367405.1). Lineage (NCBI taxonomy): Eukaryota > Viridiplantae > Streptophyta > Magnoliopsida > Alismatales > Hydrocharitaceae > Ottelia > Ottelia alismoides. Next base: position 128,130 of record JAZKJV010004377.1, on the reverse strand, counting down.
CGTAATGGCGTGATCCACCATGACCGTCAAAGCATCAATCATAAGCATGAACAGTAGGGGTTCCAAATGGCACCCCTGGCGAACCCCACGCTACGACTGAAAATAAACTCCCATCAGTTGCCCGTTAACCAAGATCGCACAAGAAGCCATCGTGACACATTGCTTCATTCATGAAAATGAAATCCATCTATCTAGAAAGCTTGTGCAAAGAAGCTCACAAGAAATGCCAGTCAACACATTCGTACGCCTTCGAGAAGTCGACCTTCCACAACACCGCTTTAGTCTTCCTCCTACGCCAATCCGCAACTATCTCAGAAACCGTAACCACATTGTCCATGAGTTGCATGCCAGGTAGAAAGGCACTCTGAGCGGATGAGATGATCTTGTTCAGTGTGTCACCTTAGTCGATTGGCCAATAGCCTTACCAAAATCAAGTGTTTCACCTTAGAGAGCGTGATCGTCTTGTAATCCTCGATTCTTGTTGCAACGTTCTTCTTTGAAAGCAAGAACATAAATGAACGATTGATGCTGTCAAAATCATAATTTACTTCGACGAACTCTGTGACCACCCCCAGAATTTCATCCGCTACTAGGTCCCAAAACTCCCTAAAGAAGAAGAGTGAGAAGCCATCCAAGTCCGGGAAATTGTCTTGATTCAGCCCAAAAAGCGCCTCACGGATCTCCAAAAACCCAAAAGGTCTCGTCAATGATGCTGCATCATGATCTGAAATCCGCTCCACCACCAAGCCTAACCACCTCAAGCCACACTGAGGAGTGCGCCTGCTCATGCTCCTAAAATACTCAGTAATTGCCCTCTCTACCTCCCCCTAAAACTCCTCTCCACTGATAATCACAGTGAACCTCCTTCTCCTGTCGTTTGCAATCGAATGGAAGAATCTAGTATTGGCATCGTCCTCCTTCAGCTATTTCTGCCAAGATCTCTACATCCACTCAGACTCCCTCTTCATATCCTCATCTTCCAGATTTTCTGCATAACACCACGATTCACGAGCTCATCATCGTACATGCATGGAAGGAAATATCGGCGATATATCGCCGATATATCGATATCGACATGGGACCGATATGGGCACCGATATGGCGATATCTCCCGATTTTCAGGCATTTTCTTCACAAAGGCTCGTCGATATGGGCGATATATCGTCGATATGGGTGATATTTCGGCGATATATCGTCGAAATATCGTATCGATACGATATCGATATCGATATGGCCTTCCATGCGTACAGGTCTATAGTATCCCCCAATCAGTCGAGCATCACCATCTCCCCTTTTTATGGGTCCTCCTTTGCTCCCTCTCCATTCGGTAATCTTCATGAACGTTATTAATCTATATCATAATGCAGCCAACTTTGACGCGAACTTCACCATGGCCGAACCCGCCACCTCCAAGTCAAACCAGAAAGTGTTAGTGGAAAAGAGCAATCTATTACTCCATAGAACCCTAGGCTCTCTTATATAGAGAGGACCCGTGGGTAAATTACATAGTAGGTCATCCGATAAATAAAAATAGTGTAATTGACTATATAATTATCTCTACACTCCCCCTCAAGATGGAGCATAGATGTCAATCATGCTCATCTTGAAAGAACATCTCTGGAATGGCCCTCTGAGCAATGGCTTGGTGAAGATGTTGGTAGTCCGCTCCCTTGAACTAACATGTGAAGTAGAAAGTAGGCCCTTCTGAATCATATCTCTAGTGTAGTGGCAGTCTACCTCAATATGTTTTGTTCTTTCATGAAAGGCTGGATTATTGGCAATGAACAAGGCAGCTTGATTATCACACTGTAGCTGCATGGGTAGAGGTACATTTATATACAAATCTTCTAGTACAGCTCGAACCCACATCATCTCAGTGCTTGCTTGTGCCATCGCCCTATATTCAGATTCAGCATTCGATCTAGCCACAACAGTTTGTTTCTTGCTTTTTTAAGAAACCAGAGAACTGCCCACAAAAACTGCAAAGCCTGGAGTAGACTTTCTATCCTTGGGACATCATGTATAGTCTGCATCTGGACATGCCGAAACGGCTAAATCTCTGTCTTTTCTAAACAGCAATCCCGAACCTAGAGAAGACTTCAGATACCTTAGTATCACATATATGGCATCCATATGTATTTGTCTTGGTTGTTCCGTGAACTGGCTCACTCGACTCACTGCAAAAGCAATATCAGGTCGAGTTATAGTAATGTCAAGAAGCTTACCCACCATCTCTCTGTATCTTCTCCTGTCATCATCATGTTTAGTCTGCATCTGCACATGCCGAAACGGCTAAATCTGTGTCTTTTCTAAACAGCAATCCCGAACCTGGAGAAGACTTCAGATACCTTAGTATCACATATATGGCATCCATATGTATTTGTCTTGGTTGTTCCATAAACTGGCTCACTCGACTCACTGCAAAAGCAATATCAGGTCGAGTTATAGTAATGTAAAGAAGCTTACCCACCATCTCTCTGTATCTTCTCTTGTCAACCTCCTCAGTATCGTTGTCATATAATTTCATACTTGGATCCATAGGAGTACTCGAGGGTCTACATACAACCATGCATGTCTCAACCAGCAAATCTATAATATATTTCCTTTGAGTCATCACAAGACCCTGTGCATTTCTGGCAAACTCCGGCCTCAGAAAGTATCTTAAGGTACCAAGATCCTTCGTGACAAAGTGACGGCCCAAAAATGCTTTTGTCATCTCTATCCCCTGAGCATCATCTCCTGTAACCAAAATATCATCAACATATATCATGATGACAACCACACCTTTAGAAGTCTTCTGAATGAACAACGAGTGATCCGCATTTGATCTTTTGAATCCTTGTTGTTCAATTAGATGGGACAGCTTCTAGAACCACGCCCTTGGGCTCTATTTAAGGCCATATATCACCTTGTGAAGTCTACACACCATATGATTCTCCCCTCAGCAGCAAACCCCGATGGCTGCTGCATGTAGACTTCTTCCTGCAGATCGCCATACAAGAATACATTTTTGACATCAAGCTGAAAGATGGATCAGTCACATACCACATCAACAGATAGAAGAATACGAAGAGTAGAGTGACGAGCCACTGGAGAGAATGTATCCATATAGTCTACACCATATGTCTGAGTGAAGCCCCTTTCCACTAGCCTTGCCTTGTATCGATCTAGGCTACCATATGCATGGTACTTTACTGTAAATACCCATTTGCAGCTAATAATAGATGTACCAGAGGGAGAGAGAACGAAGCTCCATATACCCCGTAACGTTAAAGCTGCCATTTCTTCTTCCATAGCCAACCGCCAGCAGTCTATCTTCATAGCATCCTGATAATTCTGTGGTATCTCTACGGAAGACAAAACCACAGCAAATTTCTGGAATTCTTCTGTGAGACGATGAAAGGAAACCTAGGAAGCAATGGGATAAGATGCATAAGTACGTTTCTGCTTCCCAATAGCAATGGAAACATCAAGATCAACATCAATTGCACTCGTCGGTGCACCTTCCTCCTGCAAAGAAGAATCTTGCACAGGCACACTATCTGACCCATCGTTAGTAATAGCATATGAACATACCTGACGCATGATAGATGATTGGAGTCATGGAAGGAAATATCGGGATATATCGGTGATATATCGCCGATATATCGATATCGACATGGGACCGATATGGGTACCGATATGGCGATATATCCCGATTTCCAGGCATTTTCTTCACAAAAGCTCGTCGATATGGGCGATATTTCAGTGATATATCGTCGATATATCATCAAAATATCGTATCGATACGATATCGAAACGATATCAATATCGATATGGCCTTCCATGGTTGGCGTGCATCCTGAGCAGGACCTGACCGGCGTGTATAGTATTTACTATTTAGGGAATGGCATTATAGGTGGTAGTGGTGGCGGCGGCGTTAGTGTGACAACCGGGTTAGTAATAGATAGGGGTGGACTCACACTAGGAGGAGGAGGAACATACACGACGGTATTGGAAGAGGAAGTCAACCTACCACCTGCAGGAGAGAAGTACATAACAAACTCAAAAAAAAGTCACATCAGCATTGATGAAATATTTCTTGTTGAATGGATCATAACATCGGTACCTAGAGAGTAGCCCACGAAGACACACTTGACTGCTCTAGGAGAGAGATTGTCAAGTCCAGGAGACAACTGGTGAACAAAACCAACAGCACCAAACACATGAGGTGTAAGAGAAAATAAATCCTTGTCTGGAAAAATGACAGAAATAGGAGTTTTCTCACCAAGTACAGAGGACGGCATACGATTCACAAGGTACCATGACGTAAGGACCGCATCACCCCAAAAGGAGATAGGCGCACAACTATGGACAAGCAAGGTACGAGTAATATCAAGTAGATGACGATGTTTTCGCTCTGCCACTCCATTCTGTTGAGATGTGTAAGCACATATGGTTTGATGAATAATACCTCTAGACGAGAAGAAATGGGAGAGAGAGCGAGTGCAAAATTCCTATGCATTGTCTTTACGAACATATTTCACATGAGAGGAAAAAACATTCTGCACTTCAATTATAAGATTTCGAATAACATCTCCTTCTTCAGATTTGTTCTTTAATAGAAAACCCATGACACATGAGAAAAGTCATCAACAACTACAAGATAGAACATGTGTCCCTGATGATCGGGAACACGACTCGAACCCCAAATATCAACATGGAACAACTCAAAAGGGGAGCTACTGCTCCGACACTGACGACTAGGGAAGCTAGCACGATGGTGCTTTCCCAATTGACAGGCTTCATACTGAAAAGACGAACTGGGAGAAATCTGAAGCAATAGATGGCGCATCTTTTGAAGCGGGAGGTGACCAAAGCGTAGATGCTAGGTGTACGGGGAGACTGGTCCGACTGAGTAGGAGGGGACGCCAGCATAGGAAGTCCAGACGAGACGATAGAGACCATCCTTATCAGAACCACAGCCAATCAACTTGCCCGTTAGTATGTCCTGAAAAATAAGAGGAGATGGGTCAAATATAGCCCGACAGTGCAAATCTTTCGTAATCTGACTAATGGACGGTAGATTAATGGAAAAGTCGGGAGCATGCAGAACATTTTGTAGACGCATCGAAGGTGACAGGGTAATCTCCCCCTGTCCAACGATAGGTGAATGAGTACCATCAGCTATGATCACTGACCGTCCCGGTAGAATGTCTCGGTATGACTCAAGTCTATCTCTGTCCCGACAAAGATGATGGGTTGCACCAGAATCCATAATCCAATCTGAGATACTATGACCGGATGTAAAAGCAGAAGCACTACCTGAGGTGCTAGCAGAGGCAGAAGTACTGGTAGATGTTGAGGCAGCAATGTCTGAAGAGCCTCCTGGAGATCTGTAGATGCTTGAGGCATAATATCGTGCAATCGTGCCACAAGCTCATCAAACCTGTGATCTAACATGAATGTCGATGGAGATGTAACATGCTCAGCTACGTGTGTCGATGCTGGAAACCCATGCTTAGAATAGCATGTATCCTCGAAGTGACCTGTGCGATAACAGAAAGTGTATGGTTGGCGAGAACGACCTCCTCGACCACAAGGTCCACGTCCACGGAATGAACACTGACCACCTCTCCCTCGCGACACAGCCATCGCCGAAGGAGGTAGTGTAGTAGTACTGGAAGAGACAGATATGCAGCTAAGCCTCCGGTATACTTCCTTCATAGGAGGAATGGTAGCATCGGTAAGTATCTGAGAGCGGGTTGCATCATACTTCGGATCAAGAGCCGCGAGCAGTACCCCAACCATGGTAGCATTACGGAAAGCCTTCTGTTGCTCGGGGATAGCCGTGAGAGGTATAGTACTGTAGAACTTCTCAAGCATCCCACGTAGGGATGTATACAAGGAATGTAGTGGTCGGTCATTCTGCTTCATAGTGAATGTCATGCTGAAGCTGCAACATCTTTGTCTCATTTCGCACCTGCGAATAAGTGGCCGTCAGGATGTCACATCGCCTTAGCGGTGGGTTGATGGAGAACATCATTCGCAATCTCCATCGTCAACGTGCCTGAAAGTCAGACCTTGGCATATGAATCATCAGCCTCCCAGAAGGATTAGATACAAGTCTTCACTGTCGGTTCTTCCTCGGTAAGAATGTGTTTCTTACCGTTCGACTTCATGAGGTACATAAACTGCATCGCCCAGAGCTCATAATTCATCCCATCCATCTTAACTATTGGCGTAGGACCTTTGAATGCGCCTATGGAGGGCATATCAACTTTGTTGTCTGACATGATGCCAAAGACGAAGAACTAGGAACCGCAGACCAATGAAGAAGTGTCTATATAAATTGGACAGGATTTGAGTGCATATGTAGATGTTACGCACTCAAATCCATGTAGAGAAAGAGGGGTCTACGAAAGCAGAATGCGCCGACGTTGGAGAGAGGTCGAGCAATGGAGGCCCTGGCGGTGGCAGGCTCGGCGGTTGGGGGAAAAGCCTTGGGGGGATAGGGAGAACAAGAGGGGAGGGGGAAGGGGAAGAGGCGGCGGCGGGAGAAGGAGAGGGGAGAAGAGGCGGCGCCGAAGGGGGGGAAGGGATGGGGGTCAGCAGTGGAAGGGTTAGGGTTAGGGTTAGGTTTCCTGCTCCGATACCATGTGGAAAAGAGCAATCTATTACTCCATAGAACCCTAGGCTCTCTTATATAGAGAGGACACATGGGTAAATTACATAGTAGGTCATCCGATAAATAAAAATAGAGTAAACAATACACTGACTATAGAATTATCTCTACAGAAATTTCCAACCTTTCCAACAGCCAGCACCTTTCAAACCTGAAGTAGGATGACGACCCTCTACCACTACAAGACTTAAAACAAATAGACGTGTGATCTGATTGCAATTTAGGCAGTGAAGTAACTGTAACGAGGTTAAACATCTCCAAAGCTTCAACCGAAAGCAGAAAACGGTCAATCCGCAATCCAAAAGAGGAGCTCCTCCAAGTGCAGCAGCAGCTTGCCACGTCCACAACTTCTAATGCCAAATCCCCCACCACCTCCTAGACGTGGCAAGACCCAAGATCATGTGCACCTCTTCCACCTGGTATGTCTCCTGTGTAGAACGTGAAATTAAAGTCACCACCAACAAGACATGTCATCTCCAAGAATCGGTGTCTCATCGCCCGCAGCTAATCCCACAGCTCCAGATTCATGTTTGCCCCCGCAACGCCATACATCGAAGTAACCACAAAGCCGGATTGATCTGCCTTGCTCACCAGAGTCACCGACACCGAGTGCATTGGTATTAGCTTGTCAACGAGATCAAAAAGCTTCATGTTCCAAGCAACGATAATCCCTCCTGGACTACCATTTGCCAAAACCGATATGAAATCATTAAGATGGGGACCCGAAGTAGACCCCCGCCTCACAGAGCTCCAAGAATCAATCTTTGTCTCCTACAAATACGTCACGTCAATCTTCCGCGCAGTTAACAACGAACTAATAGCCAACAGCTTCTCTGATTGGCCAAGGCCCCTCACATTCCAAGATAGGTTTTTCATTGGGAAATTGAGGGGGAGCCTCGCCACCTGAACCCCTACCGTCTTCGCAACCTCTGGTTCAAAAGCTTCTCCAGAACCATTCACACCGTGCTCCACAGCCCTTACGCCAGCCATCTCCGAACCTCGCAATTGCATGGGCATCAACATCCCCAGCACCTTCATCAGGTTTGACACCCCCCTTCGTCAAGATTGTGCCTCTTTCCTCGACAAGAAATGAGTTTCTTTCTTCACGTTCGTGCTTGAGCATTCTTATTTCCCAATCCAGAGCGTTTGTCCGTCGCTGCTTCCGAGAAAAAATGAGTAGATATTTTGCCGATTTTACAACCTACCCAACGAGACTAAGTGCATTCAAAGACCTCGGCTTCTGGCCACCGAGCTCAGGAATGACCCTTACTCTCGACCGACGCTTCTGAACTAAGACCCCCTAACATGGTTCAAAATCAGTGAGCCTGCACCCGCTACCGCCACCTCCACATTCTTCCAATGGGACAATGCCCCCTCTTAAGTAGGTTGCAAAAGCTGCCACCAGTGTTGGTGCCACGGGCATGACACTGTTGTAAAAGTCATCCGACTGATCTGACTAGTAGGTTCGACTGGTCTAGTTGGTAGGGTGGCCGACCGAGTATTGACTAACTCCGATTAGGCCGACTAGTCTATCGATTTTTACTTGGAGATACCATATTTTTTATTTTTGTGCTTCTTTAAAGCAAGCGTATTCTAATACGCTCAATGCTTTTATTTAAATTAAATTGCTTTTTTTCTTTCATTATGATAATATAAAAAATGTACAAATCTATGTAAATATATAAGAATATAAAGATAAAAATGATTTATATATTTAAAATAATCAAAGTCAATTAAAGCCTAGCTAAATCCGATTAGTCACCCGACTGTCGAGTAATACTTAGCTAGTGACCCAACCGACCGAGTATCGACTACCGATTTTTCCAACCTTGCCAGCATCCTTACAGGTTCAAAAGTCGGAAGCATAGCCACCATATTGGCTCCACGGGATGTCTCCCCCTGCAACTAGTTATTGTAGGCCACGAGTGAAAGGAACCAAAAAAACTTGCTCGGGCTCCCTCCAAGACGAGATGACGAAGAGGAGTTTCCAGATCCAGGGTTTATAACTGTATTGTGCACCGAACCTAAAAACCGAAACTCCATCGTAGGTAAAGGAGCCCAAAAGAAATGCAACCAAACTTGGCACTATCGGGTCCAAACCCGAATCGAGCACATGACCGCTAACCGAGTTAGGTGTAACCAGATCCGGAAGTTATGCCACCTAAGGATTTCATTTTCGAGGCACCCTTTCCAACATTAAGGTTTCCCGAAAAGGGAGTTGCCATCTCATCTCCCCTAGGGATTGTGCCTTTCAAGAGATCCGTTGGTGATTGTGCCTTTTGAGATTTTCCGTCGATCATAGGCGGCGGTGGCAGATCGCCTTCCTCCAATGCCACAAGCCACAGTGCCACCACTCTCAAGCCAAACCGCTTCGACATGCGCATGGGAGAGGAAAGCTTCACTCCTCTCATCAATACCACCGCCTATGGCCCTTCCCATGGTCTAAGCCGAGTTGCAAAGGCTCACGACGTCGTTGACATGCTGCAAGGCCTCCCTCAAGATCTCTAACCTTCTACATCTTAGTGAGACACCCGCCACTGAGAGCCTCCACGTATGGCCACCATCTTCTGACCATCTGTCAAAGAAGCATGGTCTCTGCCACTTTACAACCTCCACAGGCAAACCACTTTCCAAGGCAACTGAGACCACCTCCTTTGCCCCCTCCGACGAAAGGCCCCTCAAACATAGCAAGCCCCCGCACAGCCAAATCGCATCCACGCCAAACACAACATCTCTCGACACGTGAATCCTATCTCCCATCCTTCGCAACACCTCCTCATTCCCCTCCGCTACAACAATGCCTTCCAATAGTCTCTCCCTATTCACCCCTTTTGAAAGGCAACTTAAGAGCGAAGCCATCTCCACCTCCAAGAGAAGTTCTCGTCTCGCAGCCTCCGTCGAAACGGAATCGTGGGCCCAAGCAGGGGCCTTCTTTGACCACGTTCCCCCAACGTGCAGTCCCTTCGGCGATGCCCTAGTTGCCCGCATCGAAAACAGAGTTGTCCAGTTACCGAGCATGCATGGAGAGGTGTTCCATCGACCCGTACCGGAAGCATCACTTCAAACCGTCTCATGGTACCTGGAACCTTCTAGGTCCACTGATCTGCACCGGAAGCATACCAGGAGGTCGTACAGGATAGTAGCTAGTGCCTTGCCATGGAGGAGGAGATGGCCTCTTTACAGTCTTGTGGTACCTGGAGTGTTGTTTTTGCTCCTACAGGTGCATCTGTTGTAGGGTGCAGATGGATCTTTACAGTGAAGCATCGGGCAGATGGCAATATGGATCGTAACAAGGCAAGGCTTGTAGCACGAGGGTTTACCTAGACTTATGGGGTGGACTATCAGGATACGTTCTCCACCTGTGGCCAGACATTCGACATTGCACATTCTTCTATCGGTTGATGTGTCACGGGACTGGCCTCTTCACCAACTTGATGTGAAGAATACGTTTCTATATGGAGATCTACAGGAGGAGGTATATATGCAACAGCCACCAAGGTTTGTTGTTGAGGGGGAGTCTCAGAAGGTGTGTAGGCTCCACAAGGTGATTTACAGCCTAATGCAGAGTCCAAGAACTTAGTGCCAGAAGCTATCAGAGTTGATAAAGAACCAGGGGGTTTTGCGGTCCACTGCAGATCATTCGTTGTTTGTCCAGAGGACACAGACGTACAGTTGCTATTCTTGTTTATGTTGATGATATTATTGTCACGGGTGATGATGAATAGATGATCAGGGCATTCAAGCTACCAAGGAGTTCCTCGGTCAGCAGTTTGTGAGTAAGGATCTTGGTATTCTTCGTTAGGTCCTTGGATTAGAGTTCGTCAAGAACCAGCGTGACCTTGTGATGACCCAGAGGAAGTTTGTGACTGATCTTCTACTTGAGACATGGATGACTAGGTGCAAGCCTGCTACTACCCCTATGGATCCGAGCATGAAATTATATGATGAAGGCACTGAGGAAGTAGACAAGAGGAGATATAGGGAGCTTGTTGGCAAGCTTCTCTATGCTACTATCACCAGGCCAGACAAATCCTTTGTTATAAGCAAGGTGAGCCAGTTCATGGAGCAGTCTAAGAAGGTTCATATGGATGCTATCAATATGATTCTGAGATATTTGAAGTCTTCACCAGGTACCGGTCTTATATTCAACAGAGGTACATCTCTTGAAGCAGCAGCTTATGCAGATGCAGATTATGCAGGATGTCCTAGAGACAGAAAGTCTAATTATGGCTTTACTAATTTTGTTGGGATCCCACTCGTGACATGTAAAAGCAAGAAACAGACAGTAGTTGCTAGATCTAGTGCAGAGTCTGAGTATAGAGCCATGGTTCAGGGGAGAACAGAGATGATGTGAGTTAGATTGTTTTTTATTGATCTTGAAGTTGAGGTACATCTTCTCATGCAGCTTCTATGCGATAATCAAGCGGCTCTTTTTATAACCAATAATCCTACATTCCATGAATGGACCAAGCATATAGAGGTGGATTGCCGCTATATCAAAGATATGATCCAGAAGGGTCTCATATCCACCTCCCATGTTTTTACTGGAGATCAGACGGATGATATATTCACCAAAGCTCTTGCTAGAAACTTATTTCAGAGATGTTGTTCCAAGCTGAGCATGATAAACATATATGCTCCAGATTGAGGGGGGTGTTGTGATATTTGTATCTCTTTGTATTTGTTTCTTATTTCTATTTCTTTCATGTGTATCTGATGTAATTTACCCAGGGCTTCTCTCCTATATAAGAGAGCCCTAGGGTCTCTATGATGATAAGCTATTCTATTCTTCCAACAGGAGGAATCTGTTCATGCATTATTAGTTCCTCTCATCAGGGAATAGCCCTCCCCTGCCCGCTAAGGCTGCTGATGAGGTCTCATTCTTTGTGAAATTGCTAATGGTGTAATGATTGTTTTTAATAAGACTAAAAGTGTGAACTCTTATGGTAAGAACGGTTTGGCTTCAGTTAAGGGAGGTCTAACCCTTTGTGACAAGGAGGAGACTGGAGCAATCTCGTTGATCAAATACTGCTTAAATGCTACGGAGAATTTGAATTAGGAGGCTAAACCCTAGGGACAAAAACAGATACAAATATACTTATATCTGTTTGTATCCTCATTCATCAAATAGAGGATATGGATGTCATTTTCTCGTATCTAACGAATACGAATGCGAATACAAATACAAATGTTCAACATTCGCCGAATACAATACGAATATAATAACCTCAATTTTGATGAATACAAATATTCAAATTTTTTAGGATACAAATATTAATATTCATTTTTTGAAGGATATGAATATCGATACAAATACGAATATGAATACGAATGTCCAAATACCGGATGATATCAATACTTACATGGTATACAAAGAAGTAAGTTTGGTAAGCTTTCTTTTATTATTTAGTTATATCTTTTTGTTTCCTTTTATTATTTAGTTATTTTTATGTACATACTCATTACTAAAATATTTAATATACTTTTAATATATTGGAAATTGTTATGAACCCGAAAATGCTTATAGTTTTTAAGTAAAATTGGACATGTATAATATTCGTATATTAATTCGTGTTCATTTGTCAAATATCCGTATCCAAAATCATAAATATTTTTTTTGCATTCGTATTCGTATTTTGAGGATAATTTTACATTTTAAGCATTCGTATGATATTTGTATTCGTATTCGTATCTGGTTTTAAAAAAGATAAGGATAGGGTAACGCTTATATTCGTATTTGTATCTGACCGTTTTCATCCCTACTAAGCCCTTGTTCAGATATAATCCTCTTTATGTATCATATACTACTTCCACATCCATGCTAGCCCTGTTTTTACTACATGCATCCCATGAGTGTAGCTACAACTAACAACCCTACAATCAGTGGCATATACCCCAGGCTGTTCTAATTGCTTCTCTGCAGTAATACGCATTTCACTTTCAAAAAAAATAGATGTGTGTAATTCTCCCGCGTCAGATAGTTTACAGGCAGCTACGAATGGGCAGTGAAAGTCAACTAGTGACGAAAGAAATAGTCCAAGAATTACGTGAATATAATGGGAAATTAGCAACCTCATCCCACCTGTAACCGAGCTCCGACAACCTCTGCGAGCACCAGAGGAAATGGCGGCTCTCGTCGTCCGCCACGTGGGCAAAGTCCGAGAAGAACTCATCCCCCAGAACCTTCCGGAAAGACGAGAACCTCACCACGGTATCCCACGCAAGATCCATCGCGTTGAGCTCCACGTGCGCCAGCCCGTGGAGCATGTACGCATTTAACGGCAAACCGGAGAGCTTCACCGGGGGCACCTCCTTGGGCGTGACCTTTTCAAGAAGAACCCACAGTTAACAACGCAGCTGTTCGACGAAATGCCGCAGAGAACGAAATAGGAAGGAAAGAAAGAAACGGACGAGAGGTGGGACGGGGGGTCTCGCGGGGCGGGATGGGGGCTGGGAGAGGCCGACGGGGAGGTTGTGGAGGTGGAGGGAGGAGAAGGCCGAGTGGGTGAGGGCGGATTTGGTGAGGGGGTCGGGGGTGGAGAGGACGAGAGAGCCCCACTCGGCGAGGGAGGAGGGAGGGGAAGAGAGGTGAGGTGAGGACGGGAGGAGGGGAAGGGGGCCGTCGGTGCCCCATGCGCGGTCTTCGTTGAGAGGGGCTTCTCGCCACCTCTGGAGCCCCGACCAGTGGCGGGAGGACGAGGACAGGGCATTCCGCGCGGCAGAGAGCGGAGGGCTTGCGGCGGCGCGGAGTGGAGGTAAGCTGAGCATTTGGGTTCTTCAGCTCTTCCCGGTGGGAGACGTACGTCAGACTAGCTTCCCTGTGGCATCTGAAACAACGGTTTCTTGTTTGCTGGGTTAAACCTGTGCCCTTGTGGGTTTCTTTAATAGCATTTACGGCCTTAACCTTTTTGCAATAGTATGTATGCCCTTATATACTTCTAAAATTAACAACATTGCTCTTATGTTGGTGATACAGTGTAATGCACAACGGAAATGAAAAAGCGCTATTATGAGTTTTATAAGAATACAGGGACATAACTGCAGTTATCCAAAAGATAGGTAACCCGTAGGGCTGTCAGAAAATTCTCAGGTTTGACATTCGCTCAGATTCGGCTCGTTAAAAGTTTGATTCGAATTCGATTCGAAAATATACGAATCGAACCTGAACACGAGTTTGGACTCGATTAAATAAACGAACCGAACTTCAAAAACATAGGTTCGCTTAGGTTCGGTTCGTTAAAAGTTCGGTTATATACACATATGCGTATATAAAAGTATATATACATACATATTGTATATATAAAGAAAAATATTCTATATTAACGTAAGGGCTATTCACTAATTTTCTCAAACCCATCTAGTCATCCACTCCCTAAATCCATATTCCTGAAACCCCACAAAACCCTCCCCTACGGATGCGGTTTTTCCCTTTGAACAAAAACATCTACACAAATTTATTCTTAAACGAACTTTTAACGAGCCGAACCGAACCTTTACGAACCATACATGAGCCGAACCGAACCTGATTACAATTTTCATTTTATCGAGCCGAACCGAACCGGAGCCTGAAAGTACGCTAAATGAACCGAACCGAGCCTGGATTGGTTCGCTCAGGTTCGGCTCGTTTTCACCACAAGTAACCCGGTTCACCCATGCATTCCTAGGTCATTCATGAATTGGAATTCCATCACAAATCAATGTGATATCATATCGTATTCCTTATTCCAACCCTCTACCAATCGTATAACCATCCAAACAGCTAATATTTGTTGATATTTTATTATATTTCAAATACTTTTATTACTTTGTTAAAAACATAAAGGTGAATTTATTTTGTATTCTTTGGTTAGCATCAATGAGCATGTGATTTATAGCGTACGTTTTTTGCATGACAATTTATTAGTGATATTATATCACTATCATGTTTTCTAATGTCTTTACATGGATATGATTTATTGCCAATATATTCATTAATATATTATTTAAATCTTTTATGTAACGTTGCATGCATGTTGTATGTTACACATTTTACTTTATAATAATAATGATGGATGCTGTGCACATTATGAGAATATTGAATCCTCTTTATTATATTTTTAATACGTTATTTTATGAATGATTAATATTCAAATTGAATGGAGGATTTAATTGATTGTTTTGAATGTGTAACGTTCTCTTATTGTGTATCTATATAAAGGGGCGTATAGCATTGCTTTGAGAACAGACAATACACAACATTTGTATCCATGTTTCATCTTCTCTTATTTGAGTGAGTTTATTCCGAAGGAACGATCTATTGTTGCTCAATAGATCTCGATGTTGGCGTGTGCACGTCCATTGAGATCTCGCCGTTGTATCCTGGAGAGTAGTCGTACCAATAACGATTGCACCATCGGAATCTCTGTGGGGGTGCGAATCTATTCTTAAGGTCAGTGCATTTTGCACGCCTTGGCAAGTTGATTCGTCTCATCAAATCCGGTATTATCTAACCCTCCTTTATATTTTTATGTATTTATATTTATATCTTATTATATCACCTACAATATTCACATGAGGTTACCCCAAATAAGCCCTAAGGGCATGTTTGGTTACTGGGTTCTTTATTTGTTTTATCTGAATACCCTCTCTTATATGTAGTCGTAATTGAGCAACTTTCCGATTCCTCATAGTGCTTAAAAAATATATTAACAGATTTTTTTAACGACATGGCTATGGGTTTAAAATATCTAAATTGATATGCTTAAAATTGTGGGGGAGTTTTGCTGTCAATCATGTATCTCATAAACTTGTTTTATATTTTAAAAAAAAAATTCGAGGGGCTCAATCGACGTTGGCGAGTGCGTGTTGTTGATTTTTTCCTTCTGATTTCAAATGGCAACGCATAAGTTATTATTTTGTAAATGTTACATGTGTTGAGGTTTTATATGTAATGTGGATGGAGAGATTGTAATATAAAAGGCTTTTGTGAAAATCTCTCTCCGCGTCAAAAGATCTATTTCAGCACATTTTTACCTTTACATGATGTTCTTTTTATTGGGATTGTATTTAAAAAAAAGTGTTCTATCTCCATAATATCCATGTTTTTTATTAGGGTAAAATGGGGCTGCCCCCAGGGAGTAGCCAACTTGGCTACTCCCACCCCTATTTTCCCCTCATTTTTTTAATTTTTTAGAAAATAAAAATTTGTATATTCATCATTATATCCCTCTCACATTCTATTAAAATTTCGTCAGAAACAGAGACTCCTAAGCCCTCCATCCAGACGTCATTTTTCTAATGGTCGCAGGATTTTTTAAATCGACCATGTTTGGATGGAGGCCGTAGGAGTCTTTGTTTCTGACGAAATTCTAATAGAATGTGAGAGGGATATAATGATGAATATACAAATTTTTATTTTCCAAAAAAATAAAAAAATGAGGAAAAAATGGAGGTGGGAGTAGCCAAGTTGGCTACTCCCTAGGGGCAGCCTCATTTACCTCTTTTTATTATAGTATTTCTTGAGGATCTCTTGTGATTTGAAGTTAAAAAAAAGAGTAAAAGTGATACTATATTTCAAATTAGATATGCACAAGTAATTATTGATCGTCTTATACATTAGACAAAATGTTGCATATGTTGTTGAAAGTTATGCAGGTATACTCAAAATTCAGAAGAGAGTATTTGATGCTCTGCCTAGAATGCTTCAATTTCTTTAAAGAAGAAAGAGGCTATTGTTTAATATTTTATGGAGATCCTCTGATTCTTGAAGGATATATGCAAATTCGATCCTTGATTCATCGAGTTGAATATTACTACTAGAATATTCTTTATGAAAGTGGAGCTATTCTTTGAAATCAACCTCGGAAACATGCATTGCTCGATATAAAATAGAATCTGAGTTTATTGCGTTAGAGAAGGCATGTTCTCATGACGTGGATGAGAATCTTCTCAGCATATCTTTTCATTTTGATGAAGCTAATGCCATGAATATTTCTATTGTGAAGCCATGCTGCTAAAAATATTTTATAATGGGAGAAGCATGCATATTCTCCAGGCATATTTGTCCGAGAGACAATATTATGAGATATCTCATAGCATAATATCCATGTATTATGTGAAGTCAGAGTTAAATTCGGTTGAATCCTCTGACTAAACCACTGAGCAAAAAGCTTGTGGAGAGTACATCGAGGGGAATGGGATTGTACCCAAATCAATAGTCGAAGTGATGGGATCCCAACCTTCATGAACGGAGATCCCGGGAAGGAGGTTCATATTGGATAAACAATTCACTAGACGACTAAGAGGATACTATCAGTTATTTCCTATTCCTATGGTGTACAATATGATAGTATCATAAGTGGTGAGGTTGAACATGTTTGTTCTTAATGGACGTCATAGTCCAAATTGGGTGGTGTGTAAATGAAGTATACACTTGATGATGATCCACCTATATGGGTGTGGAGGTGAGGCCGCTTCCTATGAGATTTTTGGGCAAAATCTCTAGAGCACTCATGAAAATCCAGGTAGACGCATGACCTAAACGTGTCAACCCGCATGAGCAACAAAGATTAAAAAATGCAATGTGAGATATGCGTCAATGGTTTTAAAAATAAAGGATTGGTTCATAGGAATTCTAATTCCACCAACCTTTAGAAACCACATTCATATTCTCTAAGTCTTGGTTCATAGTCGATAAGACACCAAGTCTAATGCGTTACATTTTTGAGTTCCTTCAAGTGTCGTCTTTGAGTTTCTCATCTATCTTTTAATATTTATTATCCTTAGTTTCTTTTTTGAAATTGTTGGGGATGACAAAAGATAGTTCAAAAAAATATTTGAAATAGTGGGGGATTGTTGATATTTTATTATATTTCAAATACTTTTATTACTTTGTTAAAAACATAAAGGTGAATTTATTTTATATTCTTTGGTTAGCATCAATGAGCATGTGATTTTATAGCGTACTTTTTTTGCATGACAATTTATTAGTGATATTATATTACTATCATGTTTTCTAATGTCTTTACATGGATATGATTTATTGTCAATATATTCATTAATATATTATTTAAATCTTTTATGTAGCGTTGCATGCATGTTGTATGTTACATATTTTACTTTATAATAATAATGATGATGGATGTTGTGCACATTATAGTTATTATATTTTTAATACATTATTTTATGAATGATTAATATTCAAATTGAATGGAAGATTTAATTGATTGTTTTGAATGTGTAACGTTCTCTTATTGTGTATCTATATAAAGGGGCGTATAGCATTGCTTTGAGAACAGACAATACACAACATTTCTATCCATGTTTCCTCTTCTCTTATTTGAGTGAGTTTACTCCGAAGGAACGATCTATTGTTGCTCAATAGATCTCGATGTTGGCGCGTGCACGTCCATTGAGATCTCGCCGTTGTATCCTGGAGAGTAGTCGTACCAATACTGATTGCACCATCGGAATCTCCGTGGGGGTACGAATCTATTCTTAAGGTCAGTGCATTTTGCACGTCTCGGCAAGTTGGTTTGTCTCATCAAATCCGGTATTATCTAACCCTCCTTATATTTTTATGCATTCATATTTATATCTTATTATATCACCTACAATATTCACATGAGCTTACCCAAACGAGCTCTAAGGGCATGTTTGGTTACTGGGTTGAGCTAGGTTGGGGTATCCTCCTGTGAATAGTAGTTGTTTGAAGGGTTGGGAGGGTTCGAATGATAATTATAATGTGATATGATATTGATTATGTGCTATATTAATTTTTTAAAAATTATAATATATTTTTATGTTAATAATTTATTTGAACATGGTTAAAAATAGTATACCAAAGAAATTATTAGATCAATACAAGTAATTCCAATCCAGGAATGCAGGGTGGAGTTAGGGGTATGCCAGGATACTCCGATGTACCCTAACAACCAAACATGCCCTAAGTTTCATTAGGCCAACTCAAAATGACACACGTAAAATTTTTTTTCCTCATTTTTCCTTTCCTTTTATGTTTGCATGATATATTCCTTGTTTGTGTGTTGTTATTGAGAATGTGAAAAAACAAGCTGATTATTGTGGAATAGGTAGTGTGAATGGAGTACCAGCTTGAATGGTTCACTCAAAAAATTATGGTTCAAATACACCATTGTAATGATTGAATTAGGTAGTTGACAATCAGTATAACAAATAGTCGAATCTTTCAATATGAATTTGAGCAAGAATCCATGTAGCCGACCTTACTTGTAGTGGGAGAAAGCCTTTCCATTTATGTAGTGTGAATGGAAGATATAACAAGAAAAGCAAATATTGCAAAAAAAATCCAAGATGAAAAATGTAATGGTTATCCAAGAATATGAAAATTCTATATTAAATGGAGAAAATCCAAAATAATTTATCTTACCTCCAAGTGAACGCGTCACAAACTTCATGCACTGACAAAAATTATAAATGTAAAACACCTGATGGATGTGGGTTTATATTTGTTTTCTTTCTTGATCATCTAATGCATTTTAAATTGTAACAAAATCAAGGAATAATTATTTGAGTTGAAACTGAAATACGTTCGAAGAGTAAAAATTAAGAGTAATTTATATATAGGACCATGAACTCTTCTTGATATTATCTTGGTCTTCAAATTTATAAACGTAATGATTCGAGACTCATCAAAGGTAACAATATGGTCCCTCGTTTGTCCTCCACAGTCAAATTTACACAATGTCGTTTGGACCATCGAGGGATCACATCATTACCTTTAAAATACTTTGGACTTGAATCATTTTTAGGTTTTTTAGGCAAAATTATGTTCATAATTTTTGAGATTACATTGATATCTGATAGAATTCCGAGAACTTTCCTATAGATCATTCGATAATAAAGTATAGTCAATGAGTGAACTGCAAACATATATGCAAAGAGGTATTTGGATGGACGCCAAAAAGAATTATAATACTTCTTCAATTACCAGTTTTCAAATTAAAGTGTTTTAGAAAGTATTTATACTGCGAGAGGAAATTTTTCTATATAACAAGCAGATTTTATTCTCTTTTGCAATAGAAAAAATTGTTTACTTAGAATTTGAAAGGAACGCATTTTACAATAGGCCAGAACGTAATTAATTATGATGGAGAGGAAAGTTAGGACTCAAACCCATTTGTTCCAATTTAATGATATCAAGTGTATTTCTAAATAATTATAAAAAAAGCAAAAATGCATCAAGTAATTTATCCAATCTTCATAATGTTCCCTCCCGAGTTGAATTCTATTATGATTTTCACATCATCTTAATTCTATAGTGGACCATCCTCAATATTTGAAAGCTAATCTTGCAACTTGCCACCACCTCTAAGTGTTGCACCAATTACCAATGACCTCTACGAGCCTCTTCTCAAGCACATTTTGAAAACTTAGTGTCATGTATTATGATGCGACAACGCACATCTCTCGTTACTAAAAAGTATGACATCAGCTTCCGGTAGAAGTGACCAGCATTGACTTCTCCTTCCTGTGCGCTTTTATAGAAGAGACGTTGATAACCTGCTACTCTCTTCTCATATTGCTCGTCGTAGGAATACCTAGATATCCATAACCCATCATGATCATTCCCTCCAGTATGTACACCATGTTTGGAATACTCATTCCTCACATCACCATGTGTGTTCATGAACTCCTGCCAGCCGCTGCTAATAGAAACCTTTGATGACTCTAGTTGATTTCTCTAAGCAACCATCATTGCACTATTTCTAATGAATGCACACCAACTATGTTGTTTCCTTTCAACGATGTTGAACCTCGCTATGATGTCACTATCAAGCCTAGCTCTTACTTACTTCGTCATACCCTCTCGATGACGTTGGACATGCCTTTGACCCATTGTGTTGTGTCCTCTTAATGACACTAAACTTGACCCTGATGCAGTTGTTGGGAACAAAAGGCCATTGCCTCTGTTTTGGTACTAGTTGATGGAAACAAACCATTGAATGTGCAATCAACAATGCCCGTAGAAATACGTAAAGAAGAAGACATGACATGATGGTGGTCGGTCACCTCTCTCAACCAATGGAGCTGAAGAGTTTGCTATTAAAAATAGCAATTACAATTCTCCCACTCCCTCGCTCTCTGGATTACATTATTTCCTTCTCATGTGGATGTAATGGCATATCACCATCCGCGATCTTTTGTAGGCCCAAAGACAACCATATATTGATTATCACAATCAATTTCAATTAATCAACATCCAATCAATCTCCATTGAGATCTTAATGAGATTTGATGATTAAATCTCCTTCAATGATTACATGGTATCCAACGCTACCACATTATAATGTAATTATCCAATCCTAGTTATGTCACCATTGAGTTGAATTTATTTCCACTACAAGAAAAAGAGCATTTAGATATGACGTGTTAGCAATTACATGTTCTCATCAGCCAGCTGAGGAGGAATTAGCAAGCATTGTCCTCGTGAAATTTTCCCGACCAAATGAAATTTATATGAGCGTGAAATATGGTGCCTCTTGGAAGTATGGCGAGGATGTAAGTGTCCTCGCCAACTCTACTAAATATAATCAAAATCAGCCCTCTTCCTCATTTATCAAAATCTAAAGCGCTCTGTTGCGAATCGCGGAAGCAAACACACACAAACACGATCAAACAAGCAAGACGCAAACACAAGGATTTACAAGGTTCACCCGTAAATGGGCTACGTCCTTGGGCGGCGGCGATGGGTTTCACTATATGAAGAAAAAAGTAATACAGAGAGTACTGAGAAGGCACATGTATGGGATGAGAAACAGGATCAGAATGAGGATTGCAGTATCTGGTGGCTCTTGGGCCCCTTTTATACTACAACAGAAGAATACCATCTGTATTCAACAATCCATCTCAACAACTCTCAGCCAATCAGAAGACAGGATACGGATCATACATGTCAGCAATCCTGGCCCAACAGCTCTCATCCAATCAGAAGGCAGGACACAGATCAGACATGTCAGCAATCTTAGCCCAACAGCTCTCAGCCAATCAGAAGGCAGGACACAGATCAGACATGTCAACAATCCTGGTCCAACAGCTCTCAGCCAATCAGAAGGCAGGATACAGATCAGACATGTCAGCAATCCTGTCCCAACAGCTCTTAGACAATCAGAAGCCAGGACACGGATCAACCACATCAACAGCCCAACAAGTGGTTAGGATTCAAGTCAAATCAACAATCTCCACCTTGAATTGAATCCTCATATAGTAGAATGAATCTCTACTATTACTCCACCATGAGTTGAATTATCCACTAGCAGAATTAACCACTGCTAGACTCCACCAGGGTTGAATTATCATATAGTAGAATTACCCACTACTATACTCCTCCATGGGTTGAATTCTCCACTAACAGAATTAACCACTGCTAGACTCCACCGGGGTTGAATTCTTATATAGCAGAATTGACCACTACTATAATTCACCACTTGAAATTCAGATAACAGGAATCAAGGAATTATAAACAATGTCCACCTTGAAATTTCTCCTTAGAGAAGCTTCGCCAAGCTTCACCACACCACCGCCAGCCCCTCCTTAGGGCTACTGCCAACTGTCGACATTGAGCAAGTCCAAACAATGCTTGAACATACTCCCAGGAACTATAAACCCTCGCAAGACATATAAGGTCTTCTGCTTGTTGCCCTTGATGACAACAACCCCAGCTTTGGCAACCTGCATGACTCCACCTTCATGCATACAAAGAGAGAACAGACGTTGCTTAAAGAGCAACTTGTTGGTCAGAGACTTAGTCATGTATAGACTTTCGAGTCTCAACCACAGACCGGCCGCGGAATCCTCGTCGACAACCTTCACGATAATCTCGTCCGCCAAACACAGCATGATCGTCGAGTGCGCCTTCTCTTCCTGCACCATCAACTCGGACGGCTCGAGTGCCTTCGCCCGCTCTTGATCTAACGGTGCCCAGATGCCATGTTGCTTCAGAAGGACGCGCATCTTGATCTGACATATACTGAATCCGTTCTTCCCTGTGAACTTCTTGATCTTCAGATTGTGTGATGCCATCTTCCTGGATGATCCTGATGGAACCTGAAGCTCTGATACCAATTTGTTGCGAATCACGAAAGCAAACACGCACAAACACGATCAAACAAGCAAGACGCAAATAAAAGGATTTACAAGGTTCACCCTTAAATGGGCTACGTCCTTGGACGGCGGCGATGGGTTTCACTATATAGAAAAAAAAGTAATACAGAGAGTACTGAGAAGGTACATGTATGGGATGAGAAAGAGGATCAGAATGAGGATTGCAGTATCTGGTGGCTCTAGGGCCCCTTTTATACTACAACAGAAGAATACCATCTGTATTCAGCAATCCATCCCAACAGCTCTCAGCCAATCAGAAGACAAGACACGGATCAAACATGTCAGCAATCTTGGCCCAACAGCTCTCAGCCAATCAGAAGGCAGGACACAGATCAGACATGTCAGCAATCCTGGCCCAACAGCTCTCAGCCAATCAGAAGGCAGGACACAGATCAGACATGTCAGCAATCCTAGCCCAACAGCTCTCAGCCAATTAGAAGCCAGGACACGAATCAACCACATCAGCAACCCAACAAGTGGTTAGGATTCAAGTCAAATCAACACGCTCTTTCTTCATCTTCTCCTTCCTCTAATGGAAAACCCCTTCTCCTCCGTTATTGCTCCAATTACTACATCTTCGCCTCTTGTCACCTCCTGCTAATAATTCATATATCTCTCTCTTCTCATCCCTAATATATTATATTAAATGTTACAGTGGATAATATTGTTGTTTGATGTAATTCGATTTTAGGCTTTATTTCTTTTTATTAAGTAAACATTGTGAATATTTTTTATTAAAGGCCGCACATATATCTTTGCCATTCGTTAATGTGGTTTTTGGACCAAACCACAAATGTGTGTATTTTAGAATGTTTGTGAGAGATATAATGTTTGTGTGTGTTAAAGAGTGTAGAGTGTATGAATATCGTGTGTGTTAGAGAGTGTTTATGTGTTTGTATGTTAGTGTGCGTGTGTGTGTTTAGTGTACTTACATGAGTTTATGTTCGAGTGTGTGTTTGTGCTCGCTATAGTGAGTATGTGTGTTTGCGTTAAATTGTGTGTGTGCGTGAGAGAGAGAGAGAGTGTGTGTGTGAGTGTGTATGTGTGTGTGTGTGCGTGCACGTACACACGTATGTGTATGTGTGGGCGCATTCTAGAGAAGTATATGAGAAGAGGGGGATAAATATATAAGAAAGTTAGGATAATGATAAAAGAGAAAAAGAGGGGTTCGACGAGAGAATGGCTAGATGGGAGCTCTAACTTGGCATATTATATGTTTGTAGGTAATGTAGTTTCAGTAGTGGCTTTATAGTAGGTCGTATAGGTTCAACTTGGCTCGAAAACCCTAATGAACCTATACAATTTTCCTTATTTCCCAGAATAGGTGAGGTGTCCTCTCCGATGATTCGACGAGCTACTTGTCAGGAATCAAGGAGCATAGGTCCTTGCTCCTTATATCTAGCTAGGACTTAGCGAGGATATGTCATTGAAAAGTACAAATAACGTTTATTATTTTAGTGAGGACAAGTTGGCCAACATGTGTGCTCGCCATAAGCCTTTGCAAGGACTTAGCAAGGACATGTGTGCTTACCAATCACGTCTTTTATTGTAGTGTTTTCACTGGACCATTCCTAACATTTGCAAGATTATCTTGCAAGTTTCCATCGCCTCTAGATGTATTCATCGTTGGGTGCCTTTTGCATGCCTCCTCTCGAGCATGTATGTACTACTCAATGTCGTTCATTCTAATATGGCACTACACATATCTTGTGACTAGAGAGTGTGCCATCATCCTCCGGTAAAAGTGATCACATTTGCCTCTCCTTGTTGTGTGATTCTGTAGCAGAGATGCTGATAACGTACTGATTTCTTCTTGTATTGCTTGTCATAGGAATAATTGGAGATCTATCACATGTCATGATCATTCTCTTGAGCATGAACATTATGTTTGCATCCTCCTTCTACTCATCACCATGTGTGTTCGAGAACTCCTACAAGTCGATGCGATTAGAAACCTTTAACAATTCTCGTTGAGTTGTCCAAGCAATCATAATCACATGGTTTCTGATGAATGCATACCTTCTACATTTCATCTTCTCAATGATGCAAAACCTTGTGTTATTGTTGTCATAGGATTTGACTCTTACATGCTTCATTCTATCCTCTAAATGATGTCAGACTTGGCTTTGACCAAATTTTTCATGACATCTTGATGACGTTGAACCTGACTTTGATATTAGTTGTTGGCAATAAAAGTGATATTGCATCTACTTTAATACTGCTATATGGAAATGAATCGTCGAATGCAGAATCAGCCACCCCCATGGAAACATGTGAAGAAGAAGATATGTGATATGATGATAGTTGATCACCTTTCACAACCATCGAAGTTAAAAATTCACTATTTAAAAGAGCAAGTACAATTCTCCTACACCCTCGCTCTCTTCCTCTCTTCTTCTCTTTATGGATTACATTGTTGCCTTCTCTTGTAGTTGTAATGGCATGCCACTGTCCACCCTCTTTTCCATGCCCAAGTACAATTAGATTGATCGTCATGACTAATCTTAATTAATCAATATCCAATCAATCACCATTCATATCCTAATGAGATTTGATTATAAATCTCATTTAAGGATCACTTGGAATCCACATCTACCATATATCATGATGAAATTAATCCAATTCTAATACTACCCCATTTGAGTTGAGTTCCATTATGAGGGATTGTCCTCAAAATTCACAATCTCCTTTCACAAGTTTCCATAACCTATGGATGTTTCACCCGTTGCCAGGATGCCCTCCGCGTGCCTCCTCTCGGACATGTATGCACAATTCAATGGTGTGCATTCTGACACAACACCACACATCTCCATCATGTCAATAGATTGTGCCATCATCTTCCAATAAAAGCGACAAGCATTAGCTTCTCCTTGTTTCATGCATCGGTAGCATTGCTGCCGATAACATGTTGTTTTCTTCTGGTAAGCTCGTCCAAGGAATAAATGGAGTTCCATCACCTATCGTGATCATTCTCCTAAGCATGTATACCTTATTTGGTATCCTCGTCCCATGCATCACCATGCAAGTTTGTGAACTCCTACTAACCGTTTCTAGTAGAAACTTAAGACAACTCTCACTGATTTCTCAAGAGACCTTCGCATCATGCCTTCTAATAAATGCGCACCTGCTACATCGCATCCTTTCAACGACACCGACCTAGCTTTGTTGTTATCATCATACATGAATCCAGTCTACTTCGTCATATCCTCTCGATGATATGAACATGATGTTGACCCATTGTGTCATATCCTCTTGATGATGTTGAACCTAGTTTTGATAGCAGTTTTTGAGAACAAAAGAATCACCTCTACTTTAATATTACTTGATGGAAATGTACTGACAGATGCACAATCGATCAACACAACAGAAACACATGAAGAAGAAGACACACGATATGACAGTGATCAGTCACCTCGAGCAACCACCGAAGCAGAAAAATCCATTATTATAACAAACAAGTAAAATCCCTTGCTCCATTGATCTCTTCCCCTCCTCTCTATGTGGAACATATTGCTAACTTCTCTTCTGGTTGTAGTGGCATGCCACCACTCACCATTTTTCGGCATATATGCAATATTTTATTAATGACGCAATCAATTTTCATTTTATCAATATCCATTCAATTTTCATCAAGATCCTAATGAGATTGATTATCAAATTCCCTTCAAAGATTACATAGAATATAACTCTACCATGTTAGGATGTAATTTATCTAGTCCAAATAATTTGTCTGTACACTGATTAGGATGTTCCATCTATTCATTAGTGATGATGGTTGATGGTAATAATCTTTGCATTTGTGTTGAAGAATTTGGTGGAGAACGGAGATTTGAACTGACGAAGTTTTCACTCTTGGTTACTATGGTGATTAAGTACTTTGAAGAGTGTTAATGCAGTTATCATTCATTCATTATGATATTTGTTGCCATGACTATCAAATATAAAATCTTTTATCTAAGCTGAATTATTTTATTTATTTCATTTCATTGTTAGTTAACTACCCTTTCCATTTTCATGTACTCCGCATTAGTTAACTACCCTTTCGATTTTCATGTACTCCCCATTGAAGGTCTCTCTGCCGGTTTCTAATTATCATAAAGGAGTTCTTACGAATTCCGTAATGTCCTATTATTAGTCAAATTACCTAGAAGGGTTTTTATTCCAATAACCCTTTGTACTTTCATAAATCTAACTGAATCTATAAAATTTTGATATTTTTCCCTTCCAAGTCTAGTAAAATTGCAAATGTTGCCCCTCCTTTCCCCCCTCCATCTCTTACATCATCTTCGACAACCCCATCCCCCACGTACATTGGATTCCCATTCAAAAAGTATAATAATAGGAGAATAAGCAAAAAGAAATGATAGTGGTACATTTGCAGAAAGAAATGAGAGTATCGCATCCATTCTCATTAACATGTTCAAAATATATAATCCATGTACACAACATATTCTCATGCATAAATAAAATATTGTGATAGTTTTGCATACAAAATGTACATATCTTTCCATAATATTTCTCAAAAGTACAAGTTAGGAAACGAAAAGCAATAATACAAAACAATGCACCACGTTTGGTGCATGGCATCAATAGTGAAGCTTGGATAACACGGTCTCTACTGTTACAGCTGCTCAAGTATATATGTTTGGGTCCACACAAAAGGGTAATGTCACGACTAATTGACTAAAAATGGTGACTAGCACTAAAAACTAGCGTAAGGATGCGTTCAGTTCGGCAATAAGCAGGAATAAGGATGGAAAATAAGGAGAATAAGGGTCTATTCTTCGTTCGGCTGGAGGATAGGAATAAGGAGAATAAGGTGAAATAAAGGTAGGTAAGGTGAGATAAAGATAGGAATAAGAGTGAAATAAAATGGAATAATAAGGAATAGTCGTACCACTGGGAACCGTGTCGGAAGGAAATTTTCCACCCGAACACACCCTAAGGGTAATAAAAAAGGGTACACGAACTCTCAAGTTCACACTTATCGTGAAATGGGCCTCTACAGAGGTATTTCCCAGAATGGAGAGAGAGACACAATTATCTCCCATTCTGGGTACGAGATGAAAATATTTCCCAGAATGGTGATATATCGACAAATGGTTTGCCACTCGCCTATGTGGCGCGGCAAACCATTTGCTGCGTTTACGTGGAGGGCTACGGCAAACCATTTGCTGCGAAAGGCCTTTCCCGCCCAAACTTGTACAATACTTTAACTTAATAAGATTTTAGTAGTGTATTTGGTATTTATTTATGAATAAATTTAAAATATTAATAATAAATATTATGTAAGAATTAAAATTACATTTATATAAACGTTCACCCTAGCCCTCGATCGAGCAGCCTTCTAAGTCAATAGTTAGCATTTAGGCCGGGTCATTTCTTCTTTCTTAATGATGAACTCATTGAACCGCTACTATATATTTCTATATAATTAGGGTTCGGGGGTGGACACTTAGTCCATTCTCACCTCCTATAGTGACCTTGGTCTCGAAGACTATTAGGATAGTGGAATCATCGCTTTTGATGGCAAGGAGGGGGCTTACAAGAGGGTAATAATAAATATTATGTAAGAATTAAAATTACATTTATATAAACGTGATATTTTATTAAGTAATATTTATTTAATTTAAAAATATAATTCGTATAATTTTAGCAATATATATTGATTTATTCATATATAAATGTTATGATATTTATAATTAATATGTTATGATACTTATAATTACTATATTAGATATTTGTGTACTAGTATCATAAATATCTTTATATGTAGATGAATGTTGAATTTTTTAACATGAATTTAACAATAAAGTTCTTTAATTTATGTTAAAATTAAGCGGTCATTTTTAACATGGAAATTGAAATATATTTAACATGCAACTGGGATGCACATACATTCATAAATTCTCCAAGTAGTAGAAGATGAAATATTTCATTTACTTGAAAAAAGATACATGCAGAACTACAGACGCAAGAGACCCTTAAAGTAGACATAAATATCACTAGATTTCAAACATAACAACATAATGTACTAACTCTACTGACAACCTGACCTCACTCGCTCTCCACGCAGCGCACTCAGACGTGCATACTTCAATGCGATAGTGTAATGCAGATCAGCTAAGCCAGCGTATAAAGTTTCTTCCTCGTCGACAGGTTTTACAAGCGGTGACGTCTCGCTATGGGATGAACTCGGGATCGGACTGCCTTGCGGGGAATAAGGGATGAACTGTGACTCTGTCTCGATCGTCTGAAGATGAGGTACCATCTCCACTGGCTCTGGTTGTGATGCGGTTTGTGCCCTGCTTAGGGCCGTATATGGCGGTGGATGCGCTGACGGCGGAGCGTGGGATGGTACACGGCTGGAGGCCCGACTCGATGGAGCACGCACTGCTAAGAAACGGTTGTCGGACAGACGCACCGACTTGCGAGCTGTGATACGTGTCTTGGCCATGTCCTGTTCGGATGTTAATTAATTTGAAAAATGAATGTAGAAATCTATGTTAAAGTCATTAAAAATCATAAAAATAAAATTTCTTTTGCACGAAATCGGATAACAACATTAAAGAAAAGTTAAACCAAGACATCATATTTTTTTCTTGAATGGGGATAACATAAGGGTACAATCAATGAAATCATTTTGTGTGTGGTGTACAATATGTGATAGTGGTCCCTTTTGATGAAGATGCTTTTCCTTTCTCCCCCCCTCCTTTGTTCTTCTATCCCTGAGCCTGCCTCCCCCCTTCCCGCTGTTATTCCCCTACCCGCATCGCCCTGACCCCTACCATGGCTTGCAACGGTTCTGCTCTCAGGTTCACCACCCCCTCTCTGACTTGATACGTTTGAAGCACGAGGTGGCTCCTGTATTGTCACCGGCAAGGATTCAGTGGATACCCTGGGAAGATCCATTTCTGATGATTGTATACCCCAACTTGCTGGTCCAGCACCATAACCCGGGAACCCACGAAAGAAGGCTGGCTTTGACTTGGCCCCATGTGCCAGAATAATTGGTGTGCTTGAGAGGGCTGAGCTTCCTATGTGGAAAGCAAGTCAAACGATGGTATTGCGGAACCCATCTGCTGCATCTGAGGAATATAGGGCTGGGTGTAGGACTGTGTCGCCTGATACGACGATTGAACTTCCTCTGCCCCGGAAGTGTATTGATCACCCCACTGTTGAGAACGTCGTGGGCTCGGTGTATGAAGTATAGATGGGGGGGCATCATGTATTCCCGGATCCACCAGTGACATATTCTGGATGGTGTAGTCCACATAACCAAAAAAATCTTAATTAATTTATGATATTTATAATTAATTAATAATTATTTTATTGTTTAATTAATTTTCGACATCGGTACTTTAATTAAGATTCCTAATTAATGTTAGGATAATCATTACTGTTATTAAAAAAATCTTAATTAATTTATGATATTTATAATTAATTAATAATTATTTATTGTTCAATTAATTTTCGACATCAGTACTTTAATTAAGATTCCTAATTAATGGAAGTATAACTTAAATTCGTAATTAATTGTGGCATAAATTAAATTAACGATATTATAATTACTAATATTAAGATTCCTAATCATTATTACTGTAATTAATGACCTCTACAATTTATTTATAATTATTAATTATTGAAAAATTTTTTATATAAGTATTTAATTAATTTCTTAATTAATGATACTATAAATTAATTTCCTAATTAATGTTAGTGTAATTAAAATTAATGGTGGTATAATGTGTGTCATGTGGGCATGTATGTCATTTTAATGTGATTCTAATTTTCCTAATATTATCATGTGGGCATGTAGGACATTTTATGTAATTCTAAACTAATCTCTTCATTAGATGGATTACTACAACTATCAAGATCTAAATAACTTTCTAATTATAGTTATTTCGAAATAAACAACAACTTTCTAACAACAACAATTATCAAGAACTAAACAACTATCAACAACTATGAATACCTAAATAACAACTTCATTATAGGGAATACAACAATTGAATGAGAACTAAATAATTTTTTAATGAAAATTTTAGAAATTTAAATTAAAAAAATTCATACCTTGAGAAGGAAGAGAAGTTGGGGACCTTGAAGGAATACCTTGAGAGAGGGAGAATATGAGTAGTGAGGGTGTGAGTGTGGAGAATGGGGGGCCTCGGGTGGGCTATTTATATGCCGCCCAGCGGCAAGCTATTTGACGCTGCACGGCAAACCATATGCCATGCAGGGCGGGTCGTCGACCGCTTCTGCCGCGCTGTCCCGTCGTCTGCGTCGAAGACCGCGCACCTTGCTGACCGTGCCACTGGGCACGGCAAATGGTTCGCCGCGCGCTCCACGTACGCACGACAAATGGTTTGCCGCGCCACATGGACGAGCGACAAACCATTTGCCGATATATCACCAGTCTAGGAATTATTTTGGTTTCGTACCCAGAATGAGAGATATTTATCTTTCTCTCTCCATTCTGGGAAATACCTCCCTCTACAAGGTATACCTCATTTCACATTGGGTCACACACCCAACATGTATATTCATCATTTGGTTTTTTATATTGGTATTGTAATCCATTGCAAATTGTCCAAGTCCACTACCCATTGGTAAAGATCCTTAGCGGTACACTGCACAAGCCAAGCCTCTCAATCATTATCAATCAAATCATGTATTCCATTCTCAATCATAAAATCGGGGGAAAAGCCCTGCACCATCTTTATTTTTCTTTAGATATAGGGAGCCGGTCATCATTTTCCTCCTTCGTTTATCATTATCCAAAACTCCCCTCATAGTCCTAGTACTCGAAACGTTAATTGCAGGGACGAAGCCAGAAATATCTATTCGGGGGGGGGGGGGGGGGCTGAAATATTATTTATGTAGTTCTTATAACCATCAATTATCATCTTTACCGACAATATTTATTGGATTTAAAAGTCATATAATGTGTAAGAAAGGATGATAACAATTTTGATACAAAAACTTGTATAATAGATTTTACATAAAAGAACTTATAAAATTGAGATTTTACACCATTATCCTTGAAAAATGTATTAAAAATAATATCTACGTGAAATTCTTCATTTTACACGAATGTCATTTGGATAATGTGTCGTTAAGTAACATTATATCAAACTTTTTAAAATATAACAATATATTTTTCTATATTTGTACTCTTTCTTAATCATTTATTATTTTAAATACTTCATTCTCAACCTGCATTTCATTAACTTTTTTTCCACGATGTTAGAGCTTCATGAAATTACTTTTCTACTCCTCCACATTAATGTGTTTCGTTATTTGAAGTGATAAATTTTAATACGTGCTCCCATTGCACCTTTATTATGTGTATTAAATTAATTGAATACCAATTATATGTTTACTAAGTATAATTATAAATAATTTACAACAACTCACCTATAAAATTATATTATAGAAAAAGATTCAAAATCTAAGATATAACGGGAAGTATTATGAAATAATTTTACGTATGGATGCGAACAAAAATAATATATCAATATATATTCATCTACAATATCTATTTTATATAGATTTAGATATATGTATTCTTATATAGTTTAAAATGGATACTTTGTCATATACTTATTATTATATAAGTACGTTCAACATATTTGTATAATGAATAAACCATCCAATACAAATATATTTAAGCTATTCTATAAAATATTTCTTACATTACCCTTTTGTTATTTGTAAGTTATTTTATTCGGAACTATTATATCAACATATCTATCCGCATCTATTCACATTTGAAATAGGATCAAGATATAATGATTACTTATAATTGTATCTATTCATTTCGAATCAGGGATGCAAACATATATAAATATATGTATCTGGTCTATCACTATCTGTTTTATATATATTTTGACATCAATATCTTTATCCATTTAAAAGTTGATACGAGTATCAGGGTTTAAAAAACTGGACCGGACCGGCCGGTTGGATCGGGTACCGACCCCGACCCGGTCAGTTCAGCCGGTTTTAGGTAATTAATTTTTTTAAAAAAAGAAAATAAAAAACTGGGTCAGATCGGTGGTCGGACCGGGTTGACCCGGGCGGTTGGACCGGGTTGACCCGGATTTGATGGTTTAGTATATTTTTAAAAACTAAAGGTTTAAATAATGAAATAATAGGGTTTTTATCACTTGTACCTTTCTTAAATTCTACAATTTCAGTTGCATCCCTCTCTTTTTTGGAATATAACTTGTGCCACTACTTTCTTGGGGTAATTTTCTAAAAGCAATTATAAATAAATTATTACAATATTATATAGTATATAATGCTAGAAAATGTGACTACCTTTCGCAGAGTTTTATTCGAAATAGACAATCATGTATTTATGTTGAAAGATTTGACATTTTAAATGATTATTTCATTGATATATAAATACATATTTACATATATCTATTTGATTTTATCGGTTCAAAAAACCGATTCGACCGGTCGGACCAGTAAATTAAGCCTGGTCCGGTTTTTTCCGAGTCGATATGAATGATGACGTCATGCTGACATCATCACCGGTCCGACCGGTTTGGACCGACGGTCTGACCCGGTCGAACCAAACCGAAGACTAACCGGTTCACTGTCCGGTCCGGTTTTTAAAACCTTGACGAGTATGAATATCACATTGATATCCGCAAACATCTGTATCCGTATCTATATCCGTAAATCTGTCCTCATATACAAATATTGTTGTGAATTTATTGGTAACCATATGTAACATAATTATGTACCTTCTTTCATTGTACTTGGTATAATTTGAATGATAAATGTACATTTTTATATTTATATTGTGTATATTCCATTTAATACATTTACATTTAAGCTAATCTATGGAGTATTTCTAATCTTATTCTATGCAAAGTGACCATTTTTTACTTGTTCTATTTTTTAAGGATATGATAGTGTAGTTTTAATATCCATCAATATCCATTTCGTACCCATATTCGTATTTAGAAACGGATAAGGATATGGTAACATTTATATCCATGTAACTACCCCTTATTTGGAACTCTGAGTGTTTTACTTGTAGAATGCAATTACTCTCTATATAAAAAAAGTTTGATTATTATTTTAATAATATTACTTTATATATATTGATACATGTTGAAGTTAATTGCATTTCAAAAATCAACAACATCTACTATATACAATAACTCTTGATGGCGATATTTTTTCAATACAAAGATATAAAATAAAGACATTATTTGAGACTTGGGGGGGCTAAGCACCCACCCGCCTCCCCTTGTCTCTGGCACCGTCTACAAGGGTGGAGATACGAGAGAGGTAGTGGTGGTGAAGGTCGAGATTGTAGGAGGTAGTGGGAGAGAAGGAGGAATGAGAAGGAGATTGAGTTTACAACAGCAATAAAGCCTTCTCCCACATTAAGTAGATTGACTACATGGATTCTTTGTTGGGCATGCGGAAAGGGTACCGACTCTGCTCTAATACCAGTTGATGGAACACGACCCACTAGTATCGTCTTCTCTCGGATACTAGTCCCCTCGGATATGGAAGCATATGTAGTTACACAATCAACCACCACCATCACATAAGCACGTGAAGAAAGAACAAGTGGATATAATGATGGTCGGTCACCTCTCGCGACCATCGGAGAAGAAAGATCACTATATAGTACAACTCTCTCCGTTTCCTCGCCCTCTCATCTCTTTATTCTTTCTATCTCCCCTCTATAGGGGTTACATTGTTCTTGTTTTGGTGTTAAGGCAATGCCTCCACCCCCCTCTTTATGTAGCCCAAATACAACCTCATAGTCTTAAACCCAATAGGACTATAAATAGAGTACAACTAAACTACTATTAGGATTAGGATTTCAATCCCATTATGATTCACAATTCTAATATGACTCTAATCCTAACAATCTCCCCCTTGAGTTGAATTCCATCACGATCTCTTCATTATCTTGGGTTTGCACTGTGCCATCCACGTCATCTACAAATCTTCTTCACAAGGACTCACCGCCTCTGGGTGACGCACCCGTCATTGGGTGCCCTCGATGTGCTACCTTGCATGATCTCCTGCCAGCCGTTGCTAGAAGAATTCTCCGACGCCTCTGATCGATTCCAAGACACCATCATATCATGGATTATATGGACTGTGCACCTATTGTATCACGTCGTCTCGTCAACATCAACCTTTGCTCTGATCCGACGCATCGTGTCCCTTCAATAATGCTGAACCTGGCTCTAATACCACTTGGTGGGCATGCAGAAGCGACATCAACTCTACTCTGATACCACTTGTTGGGAGCGGAAGCGGTACCATCTCCATTCTGATACCAGTTGATGGGAACACGACCCACCAATATCGTCTCCTCTCACGGATATCGGATGTTGGGAATACGAACTTCCCTGGATACGGATACATATGCGAATGCGCAACGATCACCATTATATAAGCATATAGAGAAAAGAACAACTGGATATAACGGTGGTTGGTCACCTCTCGCTACCATCGAAGAAGAAAGAAATGTATAACGAGTACAACTCTCTCTGTTCCCTCGCTCTCTCATCTCTTTCATTTATCTCTCTCTGTCTCTCCCCTTTAGGGGTTACATTGTTCTTGTTGTGGTGTTGAGGGGGATTTTTTTTAAATAATTATTAAAAAAACCGTAATTAATTAAATAAACACGAAGTAAAAAAATTTAAAAATTTAGGCACCGATCGGCACCTGAGGTGCCGATTTGGGGCGCCCCCTCCAAATCGGCACCTGAGGTGCCGATTTGGGCGATGCCCGTTGGCCTCAACTCCAAATCGGCACATCAGGTGCCGATTTGGGAGGGCGCCAACGGCTATGCCCCAAATCGGCACCTCAGGTGCCGATTTGGGAGAGGGCCGTTGGAAAATTTCCAACGGTCCCCTCCTCCCCCATTTGCTATATAAACCCCCCCCTCATTCTCATCTTCTCACAATTGCCTCCTCTCCTTCTTCATCATCTCCTCTTCTTCATCCTCTCTTATTTCAGTCATTCTGATTTCTAAAGTGGGATTGCTTCTCTCGATCGCCTAATCTTATTCAAGTAAGAATAAGATATTTTTTGTAGATTTTGTTGTGTATTTTTTGCAGGGTTTTATCAGTGAGGACGCTATATACATCGGATATCGGAGTATATTATTATCTTTTGGATAACATTTCTTGTAGAAGACACGCATTTTCCAGGTAAATTTACTTATGATTTTTTTTAAATTTAACAAGTAATTAGATGCAAAATTGGTTCTTAGTTTAAAAATAGTAATTTTAAATGTAATATTATTTTTGTTAATGTCACTCAGATTAGTTGTAATTATTAGGAGACATTTTATTAGGAGATTTTTGTTGTAATTATTAGATAATTGAAATTAATTAAGTAGTGGACAGTTGACATTTTATTAGGATATTTTTGTTTGTAATAATTATTAAAAAAATCGAAATTAATTAAATAGGGGACAGTAGGCATTACATTAGTATTTCATTCATTTATATTTAAAAGTGCACATATTAATGTTGAAATTACTGTCATTTTGATTTGGAATCGAGCGCCGAGAGGGTCTCTATACAGCGCTGGCAGGACTCACTGTGGTGAGCACCCATGAGCCCCCAAGATCGGACTTTTGGATTCTATTTCTAGGTGATTAGTATATCAATTAAATTATCGATTATTAAAGACAACATCTGACTGAAATGTTAATTAATCTAATTGTCACAGCCGATTAGTAAGTAATTGTTTTTTGTAATTAAACTAATTAAATCATTATTTTATTCGTATAGATGGCCTCCAACACTGCTCATGTCTTAATATATTGGGGAGGATTGATTGATGTATCTGATGACCACGTAGAATATATTGGGGGCAAGAAACGGATGGTTACATTACCATGCCAATTAACATACATTGGCTTACTGTCTCGAGTCTCTGAAGTCACTAATCTCCCGCTCGACCAGTATATACTTACATTAACTTGTAAGTGGTTGTATGAGGGATCCACTTTCTTTGCAGTACCGATTGACGATGATGAATCAACATTAGCAATGTTGAGTTCAATCGTCGATGTGAGATTTATCCATCTTTTTGTACAAGCTACTCCAGTGAGTACGGAAAATAGGCCGTCATCTTCGAGGTAAAATTAATTACATTCTAATTATAGAATAATTTCAACAATTATATTTAAACTAACAAAGATTTATATTAATTAGGCCAACAAATGAGACCATTTTTGAGGATATCGAAGGGTCATCACAAGTAAATGTAGAAGATGATTTAGAGACAGAAATATCTGAAGAAAATGAGGAGTCCGAAAATGATGAGACAGAAAATGATACTCAAACAGTAGAAGAAAATATTGGGGGTAATCCTTGTCATGATTTTGGATATGGTTCGCTGGTTCTAGCCGTAGGTAATGAGGAAAGGGGGAACTCATATTCTGCTAATAACGATGATGCTGAAGAAGAACCGATGGAGGAGTTGCCTCACGTTTTCGATCATGAAATTGCAGAGGCAGAATATGTAGCATTTGTAGAGAGTCAATCAGAATCCACCGATGAATCCGGACTAAGTTATTGGTTAGGTAGGAGTTATAAGTCGAAAAGGGATCTACCATACGATTTGCAGAAATGGAGCATGGAAAATCATGTGCAATATAAACCCAAAGCATCAAACAAGCAGATCTTCACTGCTGTTTGTATGTACAAAAACTGCGGATGGCGTTTGCATGCATCGGAGAGGAAATCTCGAGGAGATTGGTATGTTTCAGGATACAGGGGAAAGCATACATGCAGAAATCCAGTCCTTTTATTAAAACATCGCCAGTGCACTTCTGTTTTTGTAGCGCAGTATATTTTATCTTCATTTAAAGCAAAAGTTAGTATGACCCCAGGAGCGATAATGTACAAGATTAAGGAGGAGTTGAAAACTGAAATCAACTACATGACAGCTTGGAATGCTAGACGTCGTGCACTGGATGTGGTTTACGGAAATGAGGTTGACTCATATCGTGATCTCTGGAGATTCATTCGTGCTTTGGAACGACATAACCCTGGCACATATACGTGGTTCAAGACAGTAGAAGGCCAAAACGACAGCACTATACACTTTCAGAGAGTGTTTGTAGCGTTTTCAGCGTGCCGTAGAGCGTTTAGATTTTGTCGGCCTGTTTTATCTATTGACGGAACCCATCTATACGGGAGATACGCTGGTCACATGTACGTAGCCACAGCAATTGACGCCAATAATGGCCTATTTCCGTTGGCATTTGCAGTTGCTGAAAAGAACGAGAATATTTCGGCATGGGGCTGGTTTTTGAATTTATTAAAACAAATTATCGATCGTCGGGACATTTGTTTTATAAGTGATCGATTTCCTGGTCTACAGAACACTATACGTAGTTTATTTCCACCGGAAGAGGGATTCACACATCGTCACTGTCTTAGACACATGCGTGCAAACATGCAGAGAGCTGGTCATAGAAATCGTACAGTTCTAAGTCGATTCTACGCTGCTGGGCAAGAACCATGTCAGAACAAGTTCAACAACATGATGCGTGACATTTTCATTCTAGATAGAAGTGCTTTCGAGTGGATTGTATCTCAGGATAATGGCGATCAGAGATATTGGGCATTAAGTTTAGATGATGGACATCGTTATGGTCATATGACAACCAACTTATCTGAAAGTTTTAACGGAGCTTTCAGAGGAGCACGTGGTTTGCCAATTATTTCTCTCATACTAACAGTATTCCTTAGAATAAATGGCTATTTCAATGATCGTCGTGAGGAGTCAGAAGGAATGACTACATATTTGACTAAGAAATATGAAGAGTTGTTAGAGAAACAAACAAGGG
Organism: Ottelia alismoides; assembly: GCA_037367405.1. Lineage (NCBI taxonomy): Eukaryota > Viridiplantae > Streptophyta > Magnoliopsida > Alismatales > Hydrocharitaceae > Ottelia > Ottelia alismoides. Next base: position 89,485 of record JAZKJV010004377.1, on the reverse strand, counting down.
AGGCAAGAGCATGTCACGTTGAAAGATTTTCTTTAACTCAGTTTCAAGTCCGCGATCGTGATGGATTTGCACATGAAGTCAATCTAAATGGCCGGGAAAGTGAGTGCACGTGCGGGTTTATGCAGATGAAACACTTCGTATGTCCACATGTTATTGCCGTAGCTGCGAATACACGTACTCATGTAGATAACTACGATTTATGTTCGCAGTACTTCTCCAGCGATTACTACCGTCAGGCATACAACTTCTACTTTCATCCCGTACCTGATAGACGTTATTGGGGAGAAGAAGATGCTACTGTTATGTTACCTCCAAAAATGGGAAAGAGAAATGTCGGAAGGTCTGTGGAGGGAAGAATTAGAAATGAAATGGACGAAGTGTGCGTCCGACCGAAATTATGTAAAATCTGCAAGCAACCAGGACATAATAGATTAAGTTGTCCACGCAGAACTTAGGCACACTTGCATTTATAAGGGTAATTTAATTTCATTGTTAATATATCATTTTATTTACATATTCATAGTTCTTTTCCATGACATTTGTATTTATTACTGTAGATGGCACAGATGGATAGGCTTCCGGGACCAGTAGATACCTCAGTATTGTATATGCAGAATGACCACCGATCAGCACAACCCACTAGTTCGGTAAGCATTTTTCATAATTTTTAAGATTTACTATTTCGGTAATATTGTTTCTTATTTTTTATGCAATATATTTTACAGATTCGATTTGTAGAGCATAATGAGTTATTGAACTCTATTTCTGACAAGAAGAGTGGCTTAGTAGAACGATTAATAGAGGAGTCGGGTTTTTCATGTGTGGTGAACATGAGAAGAGTCCAAATGGATCCATCATTATTGACCAGCTTACTGGAGAGATGGAGACCCGAGACACACACATTTCACCTACGCTTAGGAGAAGCTACTATTACTCTTCAAGATATGGGAATAATTAGTGGTTTAAGAGTTGATGGTCTACCTGTAAGTGGTCCGGATTCTCCGCCTGGTGGATGGGATGCAGAGTGCATGGGTGTGTTAGGAGTATTACCCACTCGGATAAAGAGTGGAAAGGTGAAGTTGTCTTGGATACGCGACGTCTTCTTTAAGACAGAACATCCGTTGGAAGTTATTGATGACGAGCAACAAGTGACCCGTGTGGTTAGAGCTCTAATTTTTTATCATATAGGATGTAGTATACTTGCAGACAGCAGCGGGGATATGGTGCCTCTAAGGAATGCGTTAATGATTGACTGTATTACATTATTAACTGTTTTTGTATTCTTAGATTTAATTAATTTTTTAGGTACCTATTACACTTACGTGAACTGCAAGAATGTGCTCAACTGGCTTGGGGTGCTGCTGCTTTGGCGCATATGTATTCAGAACTCGATAGGGGTGCAAAGATCGGGACGTCTAGGATATATGGGTTTTTCTCAATTTTACAAGTATGTAGAGTACCCTTACTGGTCTCATCGTGGTTTATTTGTATCTTCTAATATTTTCAATTACAGGTTTGGGTATGGGAGCATGTACATATTGGAAGGCCGAAGTGGGCATGGGAGCATGTATCTAGACGTAACAAAACCCGAAGTGGGGACATCCTTAACTGGGCTACTATACATCGACAGTACGTGGATCGTTGGGAGGACAGAGAAGCCGCAGTTGTTCATGAGCATCCGGAATGCATACCGATATCTATATGCAATGGTATTGGAATATAACTAGAAGATGGATCCAAACACAGATTCCTCCTCCTGTAGTAGCTTACCGACCACATGGACCCATGGAACGACGTCTGGTATGTTCAAGAAGTCTATTTATTCAACTGAGATTCTTTTAAATTATGCTTACGATATTTGTAATTGGATTAGGTGGATACAATTGTACAAGGAAGAAACAGTATGGAACAACTTAGACGATCGACGGACTTACCTACCAACATGAGGACAACAGTTGAAAATACAATTAACATGTTCGATGAAACACTCAACATGTTCTCCTTGATGTATCCCTTCCATCAATATGAGCATCAACAATTCATGCCATCACAGGAGCATCATACTTCTGGAGCATCAGGTTTTGTGATTTCTTTCTTATATATGTAAACTATTTTTTTATCTTAGAATCGTGAATAACTAAAATTATATGGTGTAAATTGTACAGGTAGGGAGTACACGGAATATGGTGGGGAGGGGACGCAACCACCCCCGACGTTTCCTACTTCAGGTTTTAGTTATTTATTTATGTATAGTCAACTCTTATTCATATATCGATTTTTAGACATAAATACAACTCCACATAAAATATAACAGGACTTGGTGAGCGGGCATTTTCTCAAGGTCAGACAATGGAGGAGTCAATATTTGGCACCTCAGGAATGACGTCTGCGAGATATGACGGTCAAGGGTACTCATCAGGTCATCAAGGACTCGCATCTCAATATGACCAAACCGGATTTGGAGCTTCAGGTAATAAAATGAAAAAATATAATAACTAATTTTTAACTTATGTATTATTTTCTAAAAAGATGAATATCTCATTCTTGCAGGATATGGAGAAGCTTTTAGTCAATCGCAATTTGCAGGATCATCATTTGCTGGTCCTTCGAGTCAGGGATACAACAGGCAGGAGGTTCCACCAATTCAACCTGGATTCGTATCTACGGGTTAATTGCACTTAATTTATGATATTGCATTATCTCTTATTTATTAAGAAATTTATATGACATATAATGTAATTAACATCTTTCAGGTATGAACTATATCGAGTATGGCTTTGGAGGGTCTCAAATCGGTGAAACCGGATTTAGAGGTTCATGTATTAATATATTATAGAATATACGAACTCATCTCAATATTTACGTTTAAATTTTGTGATACTTATAACAATGAAATTGTCTCAATCTTGTAGGACCATCGCTTGTGGGACCTTCGAGTCAATTTGACTCTGGTCCCTCTCAGCTCATACCGTCTACCCAATATAGTTCAGGAGATCTGCAATCGCAGATATTTGATAGTGTTCGGCAAATGGATGTAACGGATTTTGATAGACACTTGTTTGGTATATCCACGATACCACAACAACGTCCGGAGCTGCCTCGAAGACCTTCTCCCGGAGTCAGGATCACTGAGCCTCCTCAATCAGAGCCACCTCGCCATTCAACAAGCGTACGAACCGCCACAGAATCACAAACAATCGAACCACCACGGAAGTCATCAGCTAGACCACATCCTCCAGGACACGTTCCAACGCATTCAGAACAAATGTCCAAGCAGAAGAAGAAGAAGACAACACATGAGGAGACTCACAAAAAAATGGGAGATGGAGGGAAAGGAAACGACAAGGGAGGTGGAGCAGGAGGTGGAGGAGGAGGTCTGAAGGGGTTTATGAAGATATGGAAACTTTAAGTTTTTGTAATTTTTTTTCTTATTATTTGTAAACTCGTATTTCTTCTCTTATGATTGTAATGAAATACTTGTAATTTTTTTAAATTAATTCATGTCAAGTTGTACCTTGTTGAGTTCACCTATATCAATGGTAAATGATGTTATTCAAACTCTCAATTTTTTCATATTTACTATAATTTGGTTGATATGTCAATCATAAGTACTCTAAGTATGTATCAATATTGAAGAATATAATAAAAAAATAGAGATTTACTTAACATTTTACAATAACGTTATCGGGAAGAAGATGAGACCACGAAGCTCTACTGACAGATCAAAAATATTGTGATGAAGGAAAATATTGATAGCCAATTAAATTTATTTTCTTTTTTATAATTATTTACATAGTTCCTCAAATGAACATAGATAGAATTCTAGAATATTATTTTGTAAAATTATTTACTTAATTCCTCAAAATATTTTTAAATTATTCAGATGTAATGAACATAATAATAATTTGTATGATTCCGAAATTGAATTAAAGTGAGGGGTTGAGATGTGTAAAATGCCCATCCCAAATCGGCACGTGAGGTGCCGATTTGGCGCCTCTGCCCAAATCGGCACCTCAGGTGCCGATTTGGAGGGGGCACACCAAATCGGCACCTCAGGTGCCGATTTGGAGGGGGCGCCCCAAATCGGCACCTCAGGTGCCGATCGGTGCCTAAATTTTTAAATTTTTTTACTTCGTGTTTATTTAATTAATTACGGTTTTTTAATAATTATTTAAAAAAAAATCCCGTGTTGAGGCAATGCCTCTACCCCCTCTTTATATAGCCCAAATACAATCCCATAGTCCTATTCCCAATAGGACTATAAATATAATACAAATCAACTACTATTAGGATTAGGAGTCCAATCACATTAGAATTCATAATCCTAATATGACTCTAATCCTAACATTCTTTTCCTCCATTCGGATCTATTTGGAGTCATTGTCAACATTATATCCAAATAACTAAGATCCCTTCGGATAGTCTCTTCCAACACTTCTTGACCCTTCGACTCCCTCTCATAGAAAGCTCAAACATCACAAATCTAACATCTTGTAATTTATGCATCAACTGATCTCCTTTGCGAGTATTCAAGCCATCTTAAGCGATTCTCTCTCATCTTATCTTATAGTAGAGTTACACCAACTTTTCTTCAGATCACATCGTTCTGAATTTGATATTTCATGTATGACCATATATCCATGGCAACATCTTTATTTCTATTACTGTGATTTTTCTGCACATGTCTATCGTTCACATACCAACATTCAGATCCATAGAGCGTATCGGGTCTCATGGCTGCTTTATGATACTTTACTTTGATTTTTTTAAAAATCTTATTACATATATTAGTAAATGTTATTAGAAAATAATAGATCAATTAGAATTAGATTAACTCAAGGGTATGATTAACTTAATAGTGAAAAATAACGGATGCTTGTACACGTAAACGGAAGTGAGTTGGATGCAACCGGTGTGGATACATCCCTATCCGACCATTATCGTATGTGTTTTAAGAGGATATGGATATGTATTGTTGATTTTGACGGATACATATACATATATAGACATGAACATTTATTTTTTTATAGGTACAATTAAGAATACAGATATCGTTTTCAATTTTCTTGGGGATACATAAATACAAATATGGTTACAATATCTTATGATCGATATAAATATATTTGTATTACTAAAAATCTGTGTATTTATGTATCATTGACATATTTATTAATGTAGGTATAAACAAATATCTACATATATTATAGGGTTACATCGTAATGCTGAAAGAAAAATAAATAGAATAAATTATAAAAAAAACCTTACTATATCTCTATTTCAAAGTAGAACCTTATTTTGGAAACATAACAATAAGGGGTTCGATCCTATTTTTTTTGTCTTAAATACATGCTTACATAAGTTTATGCAACCCTTCTATATATCGATGTTAAAGCATAAGTTGAAATTTTAGGAGTCACTTTATATCATTTAAAAAATGACGCCCCTAATTTTGAAGTGAGGCATAGTTGGGACTCTTTTTCTTAGTAAATTACCTTATGGTGTTTAACTATATGTTATAAAGGTTTAGTTTTACATATTACATATTTACTTTTTTGACATTAAGTTTAAGTCTTAGGAAAATTTTGTTATTCGTAGGAGAATTTGTATTCATCTGTAAAACACCCGTATTCAAATAATGATTATATGTATCCATATCCGTATCCATATTTAAGGACATAGCTTGCGATTGTCGATATCTATAAGATGACAATTTTCGTATTTTTATCCAGATTTTAAAAAAAGATACGGATATGATAACACCTACATCCATATTTGTATCCGTCCATTTTCATTCATGGAAGTGACTATCCGAGGTCGTACATGTAATTCAGAACTATGGAGGGAAGAAAAGGTAAAGATGAAGCTATACAATGTTATTGATATAGAAATCCATATTTAATTTAAATCGTACAGATATATGATGATATATTATAACCTTGATGTAACTAAGTCGGAAACATGGGACGCCCTACTTATTTTATGATTCTACTATTAAAAACTTACACGTAATCATCACATGTTTGACTAGAAATACGTTTAAATTTAGTTACAGTTTTAGAAATATTTCTTGATCACATTGATTACCATTGTTTTTTAATTGGTATAGGTTTCTTCGAAGTTTTCGATTAACAAAGTCCATCGATTCCTTGTAATTTAATTATAATAATGCGCTTTTGATATCGAAATTCACAAACTTCGTCAGCAGACCAAACTTCGGAATACGTGTTTGATTTGTAGGGTCGGGAAGATCACCATCCACAACAACACAGGATCATCAATCAATCAATAACTATAAGCAAATTTGATTTTTGAATGTGTTGGAAGGAAATATGTCTGTATAGATTTGACACGAGTTTCTTCATGGGTGAGATTGAAGAACAGGACCTTCAGAAAGGGGCACAATGACCTTAAAGCTACTTCAACATAAGTGGTGAAGTATGAAAAACATGCACGGAGAATCAACATTCCTTCATCCATTTTGATTTTAATACTTTTGGATTCCTAGCATCACAATCTGTTGAACTTTTGAAGAGGATCTGTAACACCTCAACCCCAAACATAGTGCCATACCTAAAACTCACGAAGTTTGGGTGTGGTTTATAAGTGATGGGGATTACTACTTGTCAACTTGGGTTTAAGCATTCTCGGTAGTTGTCAACGGATCCATCTGGGCCGGTACCCAACAAGTTGTCAGGGCCAGTTTTCCTCGATAACGGATCAGGGACCTAAGTCCGGGACGTTACAAATGGTATCAGAGCCAAATTCCCTCTGATAGTGGAAAGGGCTACCCGAAGGGACCTAAACCGGGAGCGTGCAGTCGCCACTGTCACTGGGAATAAGTGAATGGGCCATGTCGCAGCGAGGATGTTGCGAATATAAGTGGGGGAGGTTGTAACACCCCAACCCCAAACATAGTGCCATTAGGGATGAGCATGGACCGGGCCTGGGCCGGGCCATACAGGGCCCAGGCCCATTTATAATTATGGGCTTTGGGCCGGGCCTGAGCCCACTAATTTTTTTTGAAGGCCCAAGCCCAAGCCCAACCCATTTGTTATGGGTCGGGCCTGGGCCGGGCCAGCCCATGGGCCATAATATCTCAAAAATAAATAGGCCTTATACTGACCCTTTATTGTAATCTTCATTATGAACATGTCCAAATAATAGAGAGTTTGATAGTTATCCTATTTTTTGGATGGATTTGGTCATATGTATGAATCTATAGTACCTAATGGAAAGAATGTCATAGAGATATTATATGAACATGTCCAAATAATAAAGTAGAAGCAATCAACAAGGCTGCTGGCATGCAAGAATAGTAAACAAACAGATTGAAAAATGTACCTCAAGGCTCAAGTGGATTAATCCGTCGTAACTCCCTTATTAAATCCAGATGTATATATCAAAGTAAGAGATCAAAGTCTGGACACCTATGTCGAATCCAATTTCTGCAATGAAGAAATAATTTCCAATCAATATGTGTATTACCGAGATGAACTAATGTGAAGATATCATAAGAATGACCTGAAAAATAGACACCTTGAGAAGTAAACATCTCGATCTTCCTGCTCCTTTCTGTCGGGTACCTACAAGTCTAAAGCCTACAAATACAACTCAATCTTTGACGAAGGTGCACTTTGTCATTCAAAGATGCAAATAATGAAAAACAATAGAAACTTCCAAACAATAAAATAAGGATCCCCATAGTTCATATTTTATAAAAACAATAATGAAAAAACTTCCAAATTGCGCATTGTTCATAAAAACTTTAAGAAAGAACAAAATAGATGTTTCACAAAATCCTCAGAAAGATGAAGTGAGCTTTTCACACAATGATTCCACAATTTCCACTTTCCACCTGTAAAAATATTTTAAGAAAGGTTAGATAATAAATAGTGATACCACTAAAACTTGTAAATATTTATTAACATCAAACCAAATGGATTTTACCTGGCTTAGTCGGACTTGCTTATCAAATCTGTTGACAAACTAGTTGGAAGGTTCATTGCATCTTGGATCTAAAATAAAGATAAATGTTTAATAGATATAGTACAATGGTAATAGAGAATATTGATTGAATTTTAAGTAGAAACTAACCAAATTCATTCTCTTCTAACTCCTCCTCGTCATCTCCTTCATACTCTGAATTCTCTGACTCATCCGCACGGATCCAGTCTCCTGCGCAAATCAATGCCTCCACCATTTTCGGATTAAGTCTACTACGATTTGTATCAAGAACTCTACCGCCCGTACTGAAAGCACTCTCAGAAGCCACAGTGGACACAGGTATTGCCAGAATGTCACGAGCCATAGCGGATAGGATGTGATACTTGCCAACCGATTTCAATATCGTCTTCAATTTTAGTTTTTCACTCTCATACAATTTTATGCAATCTCTTTGAAGAGTAAATCTGGACATAAACTTGTACTTGGGCTGAAGATTGGATACAAAAGTTTGAAACTTTGGATTATCAATAACCGTAAAGGGCAATTCACTGGATATAATCCACCTCGTGAAATCATCCCTACTTCTATCTAGTTCAAACTTCCATGTAGAGATGGTGGCGCTTCCTTGATCAGAATTGACAACGTTCAAAAGAGCCTGGGACTTTAAATGTTTGTTATAATATGGACAAACAAGGTTCAAATGACGATCGATGTGACTTGTCCCACCTTTTGCCCCGCAAGATAATTGTGCCTTGCAATAATTACACTTGCACATCTCTCGTCCATTTAGCATCCCGACTTTTGTGACATGCTTCCAAACCCATGATTTTAACTGTCTTCCACGTTTCTTCTTTGTCAAAACCTCATTAAGTTCTGAAGGTTCCCCCAAATGAGTCATTGGAGGATTCTCTTCAACTAGATCCTGCATCTCTTGATTACTGTCCGACATCTAAAGTTAAATACCATGTTAGATTATACTTTCCAAATTGATTTCTAAGAACTTTTTTCGCTATTGTCATCCTTACTAAAAACTTAACACCAATGCCATTATCCAATTCACTTACAACAAATGAATGTAAAATAAATCATACTATTATGATCGTAAAGGCCAATTGAGAACTGAGAACTATCCTTACAATGGGGGAGACGGCGAGACGCATCACGCGGGTGTTCCTGCACTGTCTGGGGAGCCTCGAGTCCTCAACCAGCCGCACAGGGAGAGGTGCGGCCTGAGCGGCTAGCCGCAGCACCAGTCCCGTAGGGAGGTTGTGCGGGGGAGGGCAGAGTTGGCGCAGGGCGACGCCGCGGTAGGGAGGGAACGAGGGAAGGGAGGGGGGGGTTTCTCGAGTGGGAGGCTTGGACGCGGGAGGGGGGGGGGACGCGAGGCTGAGCGGGGCGGGGAGGAGGCGACGTCGAGCTAAGCGGGCGGGGGATGGCAGGGTTGGCGCAGGTCGGCGCCCAGGCAGGGATGGAACGAGGGAAGGGAGGGGGGTTTCTCGACTGAGAGGCTTGGGCGCGGGAGGGGGAGGGGGGGGGGACGTGAGGCTGAGCGGGGCGGGGAGGAGGCGACGCCGAGCGGAGCGGGCGGGGGTGGGCAGGGTTGCGGGCCTTGCGGCGTCGCGGCTGGGAGGGGAAGAGGGAAGGGAGTCCCGTGGGGTGCCCTAGCCGCGGGGGAAAGAAAAAAGAAAAAGAGGATGTACATGGATCAAGGTTGAATTATTAAACTTTCCTTTATTAACTTGAAATATGGAGCTCGATCAGATCTTTGGATTATTAATGTGTCGGAACCTTATTTGGACTTAAGCTTAAAACTCAACAGTCTCCAAGTTCCACCAATCTATGGGCAAGACTCCTTAATAAACCAGATCAGAACAAGTCTACATACACAAACTCTAATGACCATGAATCTTTCCATGCGGTGTAAGTGATATGTGGCTCCCCACCTCAGAAGTAACAAAGAAACAGCCTCCCTCAACCTGGTAACTCTAATGCCTCGGTCTAGCAACTCTTTCCTCGAGAAGCGGGGTATTCCCTTCTAAGTTCAAGTGCAACCGGCTCAAGAAGAGGGGGTAGAAGTATAGAGTTTTGGAAGCTTAGCCAGTGTAGCTAAGTCTTCCGCTGCAAGCTTCATGAGATGTACCATTGATACCATAAGCTTTTGCTTTATTTGATTATGTACACTCCGGTGGGGTTATTAAATTTTCAATCCGACCCACCACTTTTTTGGAGTTCTTTTTGCATTTTTTGCATATTTTTTTTTCAAGTGCTTCTGTACAACATATCTACATGGTGCAGCATAGATAAGAAATTTTCCTCTTGAGCTAGTAGACTATCCCTCTTTTGAAGCTTTATTGCAACCCACAGCTTCTGTCTTTAGCCTTCATCACCACTAGACCAAGTTGAGGTGCACTTCCTTCACTATAAGAAGAAGAGAGGTTCCGCCTAGAAGTACTACCCTCATATGCTACCCCAAGCCAAAGGAAACTGCCTCCTCACCACCTCATCCGTGGAGAGCCATGTGTAAGTGCAGGTGCAAGTCAAGCCATTGTCTCTAAGAGTCATGCGTGTGTTGTTAAGTGCTCTACTTAGGCTCATCAAGATGACATATGCTCATGGCCTAGTGGACTCAAAGAATTAAGTCCTTATAGACCTGAAAAGCCTTAACCCTAAGTCCTATAAGGTTCCTCTTAAAGTTAAGTGGATTAAGATCTTTTTCAAGCTCCATTTCTCAATTTAATTCCAGGCTTAGTTTAAATGTCAACTCTTATCCAGGAAAAACTATATACATATATGTACACAAGATACTATTTACAAATGTTTTACAACTATGCAAAATTTTTGAAAAATGTTTTGAAATCATGAATAAATGATGCATGAGGTGCAAGTTTTGCAAAGAGATATTTACAAACATTTACACAAGATTTTTGCAAACTTTTGATTTTCAAAACATTTTGGCAAAATTTTGTACTATATACTTAATTTTGATACAAAATATTTACACAAGCTTTACACAAAAGATTTTTGAAATCATTTTTACAAAAATACTTTGTACACTAGCTATGTATGTGCAAGATAAAAGAGGTTTATGTACATGAAAAATTTTTAAATTTTTGTGATTTTTTAGCCATTTTATTTATTAACACACTCACACAAAGTACGAGTTATGGCTAAAGTATATATGAAATATATACACACCCCCCGTATACTTAGCTCAAACGATGTCCTCAGAGTGATCAAGAGCGATGAAGAAGACATAACTCGTGCTTAGTAAAAGGGAAGTGAAAAGGAATGGCTAAGTACAGGAATGAATAAATGAATAGAATGAGAGGAACTCGGTGGTCTCCCCCTATACTTAGGATTAACTAATCCTAAGTATAGCAAGCTGTACATGAAGGGAAAGCCGAGTGAAGAAGATACAGAATCTGCCCCCCCTAGACTTAGGGTAAAATATCCCTAAGTATAGGCAGCAAAAATAGGAGCAGAAAGAATGAAAAGAATACTCGCAGGTCCGACATTCCCCCCTATACTTAGGGTAAAGTACACCCTAAGTATAGCATAATCACAGGATGAGAAAAGGGATGTGGGACTAAAGAATAGAATGATATGTACAACTGGATCTATACAGACGGAAGAACAGTGAGAATAAGGCGTGAGATGCAAAAGATGTGAGTCAAGAGACCACATCTCACGCAAAATGAATAGCGGCAATAATAACGTCCTGCGGCTCATGATCTAGAAATGGCTTGAGCCGCTGACCGTTCACTCGAAAGGTACTCTCAGAAGATAACTCAGATATATCAATGCTACCGTTATCGTGTACCTTTCTGACCAAGTAAGGTCCCTTCCATTTGCTCTGTAGCTTTCCTGGAAATAATCGTAGCCTTGCATCAAACAACCATACTTTCTGTCCAATCTCAAAATGCTTGTGGCTGATATGAGAATCATGCCACTCCTTCACTTTCTCTTTATAATGTAGGCTGTTTGAGAAAGCTGTATCTCTAAGCTCTTCCAGGGCGGCTAACTCTGCCCTCCTCTGGTCTCCTACACCATTTTGATCCATAAGGATATCTGTAACTGCCCAAAGTGACTTGTGCCTCAGCTCAACTGGTAGATGGCATGGCTTGCCATAAACGAGGCCAAAGGGAGATGTACCCAATGGAGTCTTGAAAGATGTCCGATATGCCCACAAGACCGAGTCCAAAAGCTGTGACCAATTCTTTCGGTCAGGGCGGACGACTTTCTGCAAAATATTCTTGATCTCCCTATTCGACACCTCAGCTAGACCATTCGTCTGTGGATGGTAAGGTGTGGCAACACGATGGTCTATGCTGAACTCGCTAGCAAGTGCCTTTACCTGGTCGTTGACGAAATGAGATCCCCCATCAGAAATCAGAACTCGTGGAACTCCGAACCGCGTGATGATATTTTTTCTCAAGAATCTGCAAACTATCCTCGCATCAGCGGCTCGGGCGGGGATAGCCTCAACCCAACGACTAACATAATCTACGGCCAACAGAATGTACTCAAATCCCTGACTCTTAGGGAATGGACCCATGAAATCGATGCCCCATGCGTCAAAAACCTCACAGAAGTGAATGGGCTGCATCGGCATCATATCACGCTGTCCACAAGTGCCCATCCTCTGACAGTCAGTACACCTCTTCACGAACTCATCAGAGTCCTTGAAGAGGGTAGGCCACCACAATCCGGATTGGAGCACTTTCTGTGCCGTTCTTCTCCCAGAATGATGTCCTCCTGCCTCAAGCTTGTGGCAGTAAGTGAGGACACTATGATGCTCCTCCTGAGGAATACACCGACGCCAGATGCTATCCCCTCCTTCGTGGTAAAGGATGGGATCCTCCCAGTGGTAGGACTTGGCCTTCGCAAGGAAGGTTTCAAGCCTCTGCCTGGGCCAATCTTGTGGGACTTTCCCAGCAACGAGAAAGTTCACAATATCGGCATACCACGGGAGTGAGGCGATAGCAAGGATCGCCTCATCTGGGAAGGTATCTCGAATAGGATCAATCTGCTCAGAATCCTCAGGCTGCTCTAATCGGGAAAGATGATCCGCCACCACATTCTTGACTCCAGGCTTATCCTTGATCTCAATGTCGAACTCCTGGAGTAGAAGGATCCATCTAGTAAGTCTGGCCTTGGCATCCTTCTTTGACATGAGGTACCTGATGGCGGTGTGGTCAGTAAACAAAGTCACTCTAGATCCAATGATATACGATCTGAACTTATCTAGGGCAAACACTACGGCTAGCATCTCTTTCTCTGTGACCGTATAATTCCGCTGGGCGGAATCCAATGTGCGGCTATCATAGTGTATGGCAAATGGAACTCCATCCCTCCTCTGTCCCAGCACTGCCCCCACGGCAAAATCGGAGGCGTCCGTCATGATCTCGAATGGGAGAGACCAATCGGGTGGCTGAAGGACAGGAGCCTCAATAACACACTGCTGGAGAGTCTCAAAGGACGAAAGACACTTGTCATCGACAAGGAACTCGGTGTCTTTCGTCAAGAGATCAGTCAACGGTCGGGCGATCGTGCTGAAATCATGAATGAATCTCCTATAAAAACCAACGTGCCCCAGAAATGACCGTAGCTGCTTCAAATTGGACGGCGGTGCGAGTTTTCTAATGACGTCAACCTTGGCCGGATCAACCTCCATGCCCCTGTTGGATATGATGTGGCCAAGCACCGTCCCTTGAGTCACCATGAAGTGACTCTTCTCCCAAGACAGAACTAAGCGGGTAGCAATACATCGCTGGAGCAGTCGGTCTAGGCAGTCAAGACAGGAATCGAATCCGTCGCCGTAAACCGAGAAGTCGTCCATGAAGACCTCCAAACACTCCCCTACCATGTCCGAAAAGATCGACAGCATGCATCTCTGAAAAGTCGCGGGGGCGTTACATAGCCCAAATGGCATGCGTCGAAAGGCGTATGTACCGAAGGGACAGGTAAAGGTGGTCTTCTCCTGATCCTCAGGAGCGATGGCCACCTGATTGTAGCCCGAGTACCCATCCAGGAAGCAATAATGGCTCTTCCCTGCCAGTCTCTCTATGATCTGATCAATAAAAGGCAGGGGGAAATGGTCCTTCTTGGTGGCCTGGTTGAGTCTCCTGTAGTCAACGCAGACCCGCCAAGAGGTGGGTACTCGTGTAGCAATCTCCTCTCCCGACTCACTGATCACAGTCGTGATGCCCGTCTTCTGGGCACCACATGCAAGGGGCTAACCCACTTGGAGTCGGAAATGGGATAAATAAAATCTGCACTCCACCATTTTGATATTTCCTTCATGACAACCTCTCGTAGGTTGGGGTTCAGTCGCCGCTGGAACTCACGCGACGGCTTTGCCCCTTCCTCGAGATAGATATGGTGGGAGCACAACGAGGGACTAATCCCATGGAGATCTGCTACGCTCCATCCAATTGCCTTGCGGTTCTTTTCAAGAACCCCCATCAGACGGGATTCTTGTTCTCCAGTCAGATCGGCAGAGATGATGACTGGGTACATCTCAGACTCTCCCGCAAGGAATCGATACTTCAGCGAAGTAGGGAGCGGCTTTAGCTCTGGACAGCTGGGTGCTGGCAAATCTGGCTTCTGAAGAAGATGTGTGTATGCGGACAATTCTGCCAAATCTGCCTGGGAAAATGATAAAGAACTCTCACAAACTTGATCTGGAGAAGGCGGGTCCTCTGCATTGTCTCTGATATGCTCTGCCTCTACCTCCTCCTCATCTGTAGGCTCAGGTGGATCCAGGTCTAGTATCTGATCATCACAATCTGCCCAATCAGATTCTGAATCCGAGGGATCTGTATCAACTGCGGTGGCATCAGTACCACCGTAGAGCAGGGTGGCCTCAGTACCACCATCACTGAAAATCGTGTCGCGATCAAGATCCGACTCTGCCGAATCAATAGTATCCTGAACCAGGGCTGTGCTCTCCAGACTATCCTCTGCTATCATCTCTGCATCAGCTGTATCTGAATATGAGAGGATGGTCTGTGCTGCAGGATCTGCCCAAGCTGCCTCATCATCTGTGATCACAAAATCACAGTCCTGGTGTATGTCTGGCTCTGTATCTGTCAGCTGTTCTGAATCTGTGCTGCCCTCTGAGCGGGATCTATCTCTGGCTCTGTGGTCCTTAACCGTCTCTATTTGTATACTCTTGCCCTGGACGCGAAAGAATACCTTCCCACTGTCATGGTCAGTCACTGCCTTGGCTGTGGCCAAGAACGGGCGACCGAGGATGATGGGGGAATCGGTCAACGAATCAGGGGTCTCCATGTCAGCACTACGAAGTCCACGGGGAATTGCAAACCCTGAATCGTGACGACAACGTCTCGCAACAACCCCTTTGGCCTCTTGACAGACCGATCGGCAAACTGAAGGTATGTCCTGCTCTGTCTAAGAGTGCCCAACTCTAAGTGGTTAGAAGGGCTGCCGGAAGAAGGTTGATCGACGATCCGCTATCTAATAGAGTACGGTCGAACCTCTGCTCACTAATCTGACATCTGACATATGGGGCTCCTAAATCTGGCCTCTTGGTGGGCAGATGGTTCTGGATCGCGTAACACGTGGCTTTTGTCAACACATGAATCTCTGCGGTTTTGTTCCTCTTCTTCCTCCTGACTGTGGTTCTGTCTCTCAAGGATCGCTGAAGAAGAGGATGTGTTGCAAAGCCTCATGGAGGGTCAGCTGGATGTGGAATCGGTCTATCATGCTCTGGCTGAACTCCTCCTGCTCTCTCTTTTTTGATCTTTTTCTCTTTCTTCCCCCTTCCCCAACTCAAGGGCTCTAGGAAAGGGGATCACAGGGTCCTTCTCAGATGAAGGACTAGGAATAGGCCTAGACGGTTCGATGACCGGATCCTCACATACATCATTCACCACAGTGGGATCAGAAGAAACTAAACCTTTTCCTTTATTCAAAATAGAGTCCTGAGATACATTCATACGAGGAAAGACAACATCTCTATCAGAATGAATATTGGTGGCCTCAGTACCACCTCTAGTTGGCTCTACAACTAGACGTCTTGCGGCCTCAGTACCGCGGGCTGGCTCGGCTCTGCTGGTGGCGTCAGTACCACCTCCTCGATAGGGTGAAGTGGCGGCCTCAGTACCGCCGGTGGAATCAGCATCTCTGGTGGCATCAGTACCACCGTCATCATCATGTGCGGCTTCAGTACCGCTCTCTTCCTCATCTGGCGCTCTAGATGGATCCTCGCGTTGTCGCTCAGATGAGGTGCCGCCTGCTGGTCTTCTACCGCTCCTAAGTGTGACAAAATCAGCATCAAATAGATCCGACGATATATCATCAAATGAGTTACTAGGAGTGGTAGGCTCAGTGTGAACTACCCTGCTCAGACTTCCTCTTCAAGTTATTCGGATTAGGCTCGATCTGTGCAGGGATGGCGGCCTTCCCTCTCATCAGGTCCCGCATCTCCTGGCGGAACTCGTCCATCTCCCGTCTAAATGTAGCCTGCTGCTCTGTGAAGATGCGGGCTAGATCATCCAAGGCGGGGCTCTCATGGGAGCCCGACGGGTTGCCTCTCTGGTAATGAGGCTGCTGGACCTGGTGCTGCTGCGACTGAGAGGGGTAAGAGGAAGGATGCTGCTGCTGATGAGCCTGCTGCTCACGTCTCCAATTCTGTCCCTGCTGCTGGTAGGGACGAGGTACGAAGGACGATGGCTGGTGTGGCTGGTATGCTGGGGGCTGCTGGTGATCTCTCTGCTGGGAGTACTGCCCTCCCTGACCGGCTGGCCGCTGTTGGGACTGGTTACCCCCATTCCCCACCTGAATCCGGGATGGTCTCTTCGGATTCCAAGTTGAGGACGGTCATACCAAATCCCGTTGACATCCATCAACGGTTCCGCATCGTAAGGGGCTGGTGGGAGTACATCCAGAGGCTGATCCGGCTGATATACCACCATCTGTAAGTCTGGAGATGGTGGTGACTGGTGAGAGGGCTGCTGCTGCTGGTACGGCTCCGCCTGTACAAGGTGAACTTGTCTAGGCTGCTGCAAGGAGCTGGAGCGCTGGGACGAGCTGCGGCTGCCGCCGGAATCGCCCCGCGACTGAAGACGGGGCTGAGAAGCCGTCTGTGCCTCTTGAAGACACAAGAGATGGGTCTTCACGTCGCTCAGAGTTTGTGCCATCTGCTCCATCTGAGTTATGCCCTGGCACTGCTTCTTCTCTATTATTTCCATGCGGTCCAACTTCTCGCTGATAATCCCATGTCCGCAGCGGCCGACTCTGCCTGTGCGGCTGCAACTGCGGACGAACTGGATGGACCTGCATCAACCCGTGCTATCCGCTGGTATTGCACGGGTCCTGGCGGCTGCTGAGATCTCTGCGTGTACAACCGAGTCTGAGACATCACCATATAATTTTCGGCCATCTCCTCGTAAATGGCCCAGACTTGGTTGTGGTCCTTGGCAAAGTAGGACCCGCCGCAAGAAGCATTCACCAGACCCTGAAGCTCTGGTGTCATCCCACTAAAGAAGCTCTGAACTAGGTTCGGCTTGGAAATGTCGTGGTGTGGGCATCTATCCAGAAGTTCTCTGAACCTCTCCCATGCCTCGTGAAACTGCTCGTTAGGGAGCATGGAGAAGTTGTTGATCAGGGCCCTCGCTGCATTCGTCCGCCCGAGTGGATAGTACTTGTTCAAGTACTCGGTGCGGAGCTGCTCCCAGGTGTATACAAACTTCCCTAAATGCTTCAGCCAGGCGGCTGCTCTATCTGCCAGTGAAAAAGGGAAGGCCATCATCCGAATCGTATCCTGGTCCACATGACGGTCGTGGACAGTGCTGCAGAACATCAAAAACTCCTGGAGATGGAGGTGGGGCTCCTCGGTGGCAAGTCCGTGAAAATGAGGAAGCATCTGCAGGGTATTCGGAGGGAACTTGAAATCCCCCACGATAGCAGGTACCACCACCCAATGGTGCATCAGTGTAGATCCGGGGTTGTGTAACTCCCGCATCGTTCTCGGTGGTCCTGCTCCGGCGGCGGCTGCCGCTGCGGCAGCCGCTGCTGCGGCTGCTGCCTCTGCATCAGCATCAGGAATGTCCTCAGGCTCGCTCGGCTCGTCTCGCTCTGCTCGGAGTCGCTCCAACTCCCTTCTCATCTCAATCATAAAAGCTCCCTGATCGCGTAGCTGCTGCTGTACTGTCTCTAATGATGCGATCAGGGTGGAGTTGATCGCTCCTGGTCTAATACAAAATGTTCGGGTTGGCGATCATCTGAACTGCCGGCTCCGGCCATAGTGACGTCTGCAAAATCAGATGAGCCCAACTCAGGTTCTGTCAATTAATTCGTCTTTCCTCGGGCTCATGTCTCTCAGTAGCAAAAGAAAGGGGATCGAGGGGGAACAGGGTGGAATCGAACTCGGGCTCGGAGAGCTGGTCTCGACTCTCACGGGCCAACCTAGATGGTGAAGTAGACGCGCCTGAAAGCGGTGCAGCCAGAGGCTGCCTAAGAGATCGTCTACCCATCATCTTGATCTGGCGAGTTGGGCGGATGGGATCTGAAGAAATATGATCGCAAAGCAAACCCCCGGTTCACCAACGCAACACAATCTGAAGACCGTGAAAGCTCGGTCAATTTATCTTGTCAATTTTATTGGGTGAACACACAGAATATCAGAGCGATTACGTGACCTGCTGGGATACTCGATACTCTCTCAACCGACTGTCCCACACAGAAGAGTCGGTAATCAGTCGAGATGAGCACCGGAGGGCTTTACCTAGTGTTCGGGTCACTCTCTCGCACAATCAAACCAAATAATGAGGGGGTTGCTCTCCCCAAGACAATTTTTTAGGTGAAGTGTCTTTTAGGGTCAATAGTGTTATCCAGTCCCAATTTTGTTGTTTTTCTTTTTAATTTTTTTTCAAAATAAATATACGCGGCCCAACGAATTTTCCGATTCTCCTGATGATTAAGCCAAAAACAGAGGGAGAAAACGAAAAAGCCGATGCGCGAAGAAATCAATGATGCATGCAGAGAAAGAAATGCGTACCTTGTCTCCAGCACTCTACATGCAAGTGATCCGCGCAGAATTTAAAGACAGAATTAAACTACCTAAATGGTGCAGCGAGGAAAAACCGAGTCCTAGATGAGCAATTCCTAGTGCAGAACCGTCTAACTCAGTCACTCGCCCTTAATCCAAAGAGTCCGGTCTTGGCCCACCCCTCCTCTTCTCGACAGGTCGAGTTCAGGAGTAGCGCTTCCGGGGCAGGCTCGCGGCACGTAGGCTCTCAGGAAAGCGACCAAGTTATTTTTATTATTTATTATTAGTAGGTCCAATTAACGATCTATAGGAACAGATAAGCAATTAAGTGTGGGGACCCTACTAATTACGGCACAAGCAAGAGAAATTCCTAAATCTAGGGGCTCGAGAAAAACCGCGTAAACACCGGAAAAGGCAGCTAGCTATCAAAACCGCAGAAAAAGCCGCGAAAATCCAAATGAGTCCCCCGAGCACACCGGTACTCGGCGAAACAGACCCGCTAAGTTACAAGTGTCCACAAATGTCCAAGTTCTAAATTATTACAAACAATATTGTTCTCTCTCAAAATAAGAATTCCTTCTTCTTCTCCCTGCTCTTCTTCTTCCCGTGCGGGTTTTCAAAAACAAACTCCGAGTTGTCCACGCAGTACCTCGCACAGAAATCAAAGAGAGAGAGAGTGTCAGAAAACAATAATAATATAGAGAGACAATAAGGAGAAATGACTACAAAGCCGTGCTCCCCGGCAACGGCGCCATTCTGATAACCGCCCGAACGACTAAGGTAAAGGTAAAGAAATGGTCGTTGCGACCTCAATCACTCGGGCTAAGTATATCAAGAAAAATCAACCACTCAGAACATGTAAAACTAATCGAGCACAAAAGAGAGCGGTCCTGCTATGAGATTAACCTGGTGTAGCACCCAGGGTCGAACACAAGGAGCACAGATTGGCCTTGCGGCCTACGATGTAGTCAGAAATCCGAGAGAGTATTTTTTAGTGTTTTTAAGGGTTTTTATATTTTTTAGGATTTTTGGAATATAAAGAAAACCGGAAAAGCACACAAACAATTAACTTGAACAATTTATTTAATGCATTAAAAAGCAAGCAAAAATTCAGACAAAAATATTTTTATGTGTTTTATATTTTTTATGTTTTTGGTGAATTTTTGAGATTTTTCTGATGTTTATTTTATTTCCTAAAAATCAAACAGTGCGAAAAGCAAGGGGTACTGTCCAGCCAGGCCCAAAACCCAAAGATAAAATATCTAAGGATCTCAAAGGGACCTGGAGGTAATTTTCCTGTATACTAGAGAAAACAAGGAAAATTTGAGCACCAAAATTATTGTTTTTGAGTTTTTAAATTATTTATTATGATTTTTTAGGAGTTTTGAGGTGTTTTTAAGTTTTTAGGGTTTTTACTCAATGAAAAATAGCCAAAATTGGCTAGAAAATCAAGGAACACAAATAAACAGTGATTAATTTTTATGGAATTTTTTAAAAGGGTTTTGATATTTTTGGGGTTTTTGACTCTAAACAGTAGCAAAAATAAGGGTTTTTGAATTTTTAAGAATAGCAAATGAAATCAAAAATGTCCTCAAAAATTCATAAAAATTCTACACCATGGCAGGAGCCATGTGTCAAATTTTCGTTGGATTTGGAGGTGGTTTGATATTTTATTCAAAAATAAAGGAGGGGCACTATGCACAGGGACCTAAGTGCAAATACCCAAAGTTCTGGGGGGTCTGGTGCAAAATACCCAGCAAAACACGTGCCAAGCACGTGCCTGGGGCACTCAGGGACCCAAATGTAAGAAAAAATAAGTTCCGAGGGCTTATTGGTAACAAGTACCAAAAGTCCAGGGGCTTATCTGCAAATAACCCAAAAAAATATCGCACATGGGGAATTAAATCACGCACAGGGGCATAAATGCAAATAAAGAAAACTTTTTATCCAATCCATAACATCCAGAACTACAGGGTTTATATTGCAAATAACCCAATAAAGTTCACGTGACGAAGCACGTGGTCCACGTAGACAGGGGTATAAGTGCAAATAAAGTAAGTACGAGGTCCTTAATGCAAATATCCCAGAAAATAATCAACTTAATTTAAAAATTACAGGACTAAAATGAAATAAAACAAACAGAGGGGCCTAAGATGAATTTACCCCTTTTATTATTATCGACGGCTCGATAGGTGCCACGTGGAGGATCCGACGGCTCTGGATGGGTGGCGCTCTTCTTCTTCAGCTCTTGGGCCAGATCGACGGTGCAGAGGTGGCCACGTGGGTGATCGGTCGGCTCAGGCGCTGGGGGCCTCTCTCCTCTGTGCTGACGGTTCGGATCAGCCCCTCGAGATAATCAACGGCTGCTGCTCCTCAGTGAATGGACGACCAGGATCGAGACTGGAGCGGCGGGGCTGATCGGACGGTGAAGGAGGATGCAGGAAGAACACTCCGCCGGCGAGCTTCGCCGGCCTCGTGCGCCTGCAGTCGTTCTCCTCAGCTGCTGCTAAGTATCGGAACAGATCCGCGGTGACGTCCCGCAGCTGGTGAAGACCTCAGATGACCCGGCCGAGCCCTGGAGGGGCTCCGACGAGGTCGGCGGCGACGGGCTTCTGGCCTGGATGTAAGGGGGGCTCAGATGCCCTCCTTTTGACCTGCAAAAGACACCAGAAGCTTCGCGGGTCGAGGGCAAAGTGCCTCGACCCGAAGAAGCGAAGTGAACGTGGACTGTGGGTCGGGGCGGATGAGCTCCGGCGAGCGGAGGATGGTGGAGCTCGACTCCCAGCTCCGGGGCGAGCTGGGTTGAATGAAAGAGCGAAGAACGTGCGTCGGAGGATGTCGAAGGTGTGTGTGGGTTCCGATGATCCATAAAGTGCGCGATATGGCCGGAATCAGGGGAACTCGTCGGAGATGCGATTTGGGCGAAATGAAAAATTAAGCTAAATGGAAGGGCTAATCGGCTACCTGGATGATGCGGGAGACTGTGCTGGAGCTTGGCTAGCTCCTGGTCGTAGCCTCGAAGGGCGTCAAGGCCTGAGGCTCGAGCTCCTGCACACGGCGGAGCAACGGCGGCGCGAAGCTGCCGGATCGATGGTCGGGGCACCCTCTCCTCACTGCAACAGGGGCAAACGCGAGCTGTCACCTCGGTGATTGCTATGGAGGTCACGGGAATGAAAGTGGCGAGCCAAAGATGAGGCGCGGAGGCGGCGGAGGTCGGGATATATATGGAGACAGGGCCGATTAGGGTTGAGTGGAGGCAGCTATGGAAGGCGTGGATCCCACGGCGAAGGATCCGACGAGGATGTCGGATGAACGGCGAAGAATCCGGGTGCGGGGTTCGCGGGGGCGACAGGCTGGAGATGCGTGGAGAAATCGACGAAGTCGGGTCGGGCGCGAGTCGACGCAAAAGGAAAGAGTCCGCGGGGGAGTTGACCGGGGTCAACAATCCCCCGTGGACCAATCAGGAGCTGCCACGTTTTTAATTTTTTTGTTTATTTAATTTAAGGTAGAAAAAGGCCGAATTAAGAAAAACTCAAAACATGAAATATTTTTCTTTTATTTTTTTCTATTTTTTGGTGATTTTTAATTAATTTTTGGAAATAAAAATAGGGTAGCTATAGGTATATGTACACTATATAGATTTTAATTTTTGATTTTTTTATTTGTTATTTTTATGTATTTTCATGCCCATTTTATATTTTATTTATTTACATCATAAAATAAAGAACAAAATGGTATCTTTATTTTATTTTAATTATTTATACACAAGGGTGAAGTAAATAGTTGTATACATTTATATACATGGTATCTATACAATGTATTTTTGTATATTTTTTTTAATTTTGTAATTTTTATTTGATTTTTGTTTTGTTTCTTGTTATTTTATGTATGTACAATATGTAACATAGAATATTTACAAAAAGTTTAGAAAATAATTTTATTTATTTATAGGGTTAAATAAATAAAGGATGATGGTCTATATACATGGTGAAAGGGCATTTTTGGAATTTTGATTTTTAAATTTTTATTTTGTTTTTAATAGTTTCTAAATATATACAAAATGTATACAAGCATATTTTTGGGTGAGGAAAATATAATTTTATTTATTTACAAAAGTATGTACACATGAGCTCCTATCTCCCTCTACTTTGGCTTTTATGCGGTCAGGCCCATGCTGAGCCCTCCCTTGGGTTAGGTTGCTCAATATTTATTCTAAATATTTCCCTCTTTTTCTTTTACTCTTTATTCTTTTATTTTTGCACAAAAACATGCTAATTACAGGTTTTTACACAATGCATGCTTTTGGTAATTATTTGTATTTACACATATCTACATGTATTTGCAAAGGTTTTTGTAGCTAAAATAGGAGAATAAAGAGTGATGAATGGGTATTCATCAGGGAGGGTTTAGGTTTCTCGAGTGGGAGGGCAACTGGGAGGCCCGTGGGGTGCCCTAGCCTCCAGGCTCCAGCGGCTAAGTGTGGGAAAAACACTGACTAAGGCCCGCCAAAGGGCATTTCGGGCCTCATAATGGGCTTATAAGCGAGCTATGTGGGCCGGGCTAACGGGCCTATCTATGGGCCGGGCTAACGGGCTAACGGGCTGGGCCGGGCTAGGCCCGAGGTCGGCCCAATTATTAAATGGGCTTAAATCTTCGGCCCAAGCCCGACCCATACATAATTCGGGCTCGGGCTGGGCCGGCCCAGCCCAATGCTCATCCCTAAGTGCCATACCTAAAACTCACGAAGGTTGGGTGTGGTTTATAAGTGATGGGGATTATTACTTGTCAACTTGGGCTTAGGAATTTTGGGTGGCTATCAACGGATCCATCTGGGCCCGTACCCAACAAGTTGTCAGGGCCAGTTTTCCTCGATAACGGATCGGAGACCTAAGCCCGGGACGTTACAGGATCCAAAAAGTCGTGAGGAGTAATGTTATGATTCCGAGGGGCCAGTTTGGTTACTGGGTTGGAATATCATCCTGTCACTACTAGAAAAATGAGTTGTGACCACGGAATGTGGCTACAGAAACTTGTAGCTATGATAATTCCATGGCCACTAGTTTCTCGTAGATACAATCCGTGGCCAATGTCTTCATACAAGAGTTGTGGCCACGACAAAATCTGTGGTCACTTGTAGTGGTCACGACATATTCGTGGTTAGAGAACTCTCGCGACTAGACTTGTAGCTACGGCTACTGGCCACGATGTGTTGTGGCCAAATCCCAATTCTGTGGCCACAAACCCATATCCGCGGGTATAGTTCTGTAACCACAACTTGTTTTCCTTGTAGTGTGTAAATAGTAGTTGTTTGGAGTGTTTGGAGGGTTAGAATGATAATTGTGATGTGATGTGACATTGATTATGTGTTATATTAATTTTTTTAATAATTATATATTTTTTATGTTAATAATTTTGATCATGATTAAAAATATTATACCAAAGAAATTGTAAGATCAATACAAGTAATCCTAACCCAAGAATGCATGGCAGGAGCTAAGGGTATGCCAGGGTATCCCGGTGTACCCTGGCAACCAAATAGGCCGCACGTTTATAAATGCAGTGTTTACAAGGATTGGTTCTGCAATCCAAAAAAGACTAGCGACGCGGTTTGTTGCCCTATTTCTCCTATCTGAATGTTTTGAAGATCCATATTGATAATCTTATACCTCAAGGATGCGTTACATTATTAAATAGATCAATCTTGAAAGATGCTTGGGACTGAACAATGAGAATCATTCATATAGGATGCCAAGCATCTTTCAAAATTTGGCTTATTCAATAATGTAACGCATACTTGAGGTCCTAAAAACGTGATGCACACCAAAAGTACTTGCTTTTATTCCCCTATATATATGGTTTCGTTCTTAGGCTCAATCCCAACCAAGATTAAGCCTCAGATTAATCTTAAAAGCCCAATGAAGTGTCTAATCTTGACATCCTTCTTTTGTGCTCTTCTCGCGACCAAAGCCTCCTGCTTTGCATCTTTAGGGGGAGGTATATCAAACTCCTCTTTAGATTAATGATCAGTTCCCGTGTTCATGATATATATGCTGCATAAATGATGAGTTTTAGATGCTAATTACCATTAGTTCACAACTGCCCTGTTAATGACCATTGATTGCAGAGGATGGGGGGTTCAACTACGATGACGGGAGCGGGATCGGACCCAAAGATTGGGGCAACATCCGACCTGAGTGGGCTGCTTGCCGAGACGGACGAGCCCAATCACCCATCGCTATCGACGACAGATCTGCAATATGGAATCCTGAGCTTCTCGGGAGACTGGACATACACCATCATAGATCAGACGCGGTATTACGAAACCGAGGCCACGACATCGCGGTACGATGGTGTGTTTAGAACATGTTTGAACCAAGATTTTAAAAATCGGATCGGACAATGAACCGGTTTGTCTTCGATTTGGTCCAACTGGGTTGGATCGTCGGTCCAAACCGGTCGGATCGGTGATGATGTCAGAATGGTGTAATCATTCCTATCGACTCGGAAAAAATCGGACCGAGCTTAATTTAATGGTCAGACCGGTTGAACCGGTTTTTTGAACTGATAAAATCGGATACATATATATATATGTATGTATTTATATATCAATGAAATAATCGTTTAAAATGTCCAATATTTCAATAGAATAACATGATCGTCTCTTTCGAGTAAAACTCTACAAAAGTTAGTCACGTTTTCTGGAATAATTTATTTACGGTTGCTTCTAGAAAATTACTCTAAAAAAGTATTGGCAGAACATATATTTCAAAAAAGAGAGAGATATAACTTATATCGTAGAAGTTAAGAATGGCACAAGTGATAAAAATCCTATTATTTCATTATTTAATTTTTGTTTTTTTGAAAATACCAAATAATCAAAATTGGGTCAATCCGGGTCAACCCGGTCCGACCATCCGAGTCGACCCTGTCTGACCACCGGTCCGACCCGATTTTTTATTTTTTTTATTTTTTTGAAAATAATTACACAAAATCGGCCGAACCGACCGGGTCGGAGCCAGTTCCCGGTCCAACCGGTCCGACCGGCCGGTCCGGTCCGGTCCGGTTTTTAAACCCTGATTTGAACCATTCACTGACTAACCATAAATCCAGAAGCAAGCCAACTTAATTAATTGGGACAGTATTGAAACTGTGACTGGATTGTTTACAGTACTGGTTGAGCTGATATAAATTGATTAGAACTCAAATTCATACAGTTGGAGTGGCCTCGTGGTGGAGGATACATGAGACTTGGAGATGTCAAGTACACACTCAAACAACTGCACTGGCACTCCCCCTCCGAGCACACTATCGACGGCGAGCGGTATCGGAACATCGGTTTCCTTTCATTACTCCGTCGATTATATGGTGTTTTGGTGTTGATTACTCCTAATTGTGGGTATTGTAACATGTCACAGTTTTGATCTTGAGATGCATATGGTTCATCTGAGTGCAAGCGGCACCATCGCGGTGGTAGGGGTCTTATTTAGTAGTGGATCACAACCGGATCCTTTTCTGAGGGAGGTTGCTACTACTATGTTACCTTCTTGTTCTTTTTTAAATTTTTTCAACGTAACTACATAGATACCAAGCATAATATTTGAGATCATCTTTCCCTTGCGGTTCAGTTGACTGCAGCTCTAAGAGATATGGCGCTCAATCACCAAATCAGGAACGTGACGATGGGTTGTCAATCGCCATGGAATCTGCGAGGACTCGAGAGCTATTACCGCTACGACGGCTCCCTGACCACGCCCCCGTGCACTGAGGGTGTCACCTGGACTGTAATGAAACAGGTAATGCATCATATCACCTATCGATCTTTAGATCATCAGCATATCATCTCTAACTATTCTTGCTCGTCATTCAGATCATGAGCGTCACAGACTCTCAGCTGTCTCTGTTAAGGAGCGCTGTGGATCCTGTGAGTTCCTAATCTACGTCGATCTCTGTCGATCGTCTGTATTTCTATACGTTGTTTTGGAGATGATTGATGTTGTTTTTCAGGGTTTCGAGCGCAATGCGCGACCTCTCCAGCCTCGCCATGGACGTGATGTGTACAGATACTGTCCGTGGGTGTCGGAGGGATATTCGAGTTTTTAGGTGCTTGTATGTAAGAGTATGGTTTCGCAGTTGGGATCTTCGATTTGCTTATATAATATGATATAGTATGGTCTCGTCCAAGCAGCAGGAGTGCTATTTGGTATTACCATTAAATAAATAAAGATTTTGTTGAAATATGCATTGAATCACCGTCTCGTTTACTATTCGACTACATTCCGTAAGGCCATGTTTGGTTGGAGAATAGGCTCTGGAATAAGGGGCCAATTCTCCTCCCGACACGGTTCCCAGTATTACGACTATTCCCCATTATTCCATTTTATTTTACTCTTACTCTTATCTTTATCCTACCTTACATATCTTTATTTCACCTTATTCTCCTTATTCCTATCCTCCAGCCGAAAAAAGAATAGACCCTTATTCTCCTTATTTCTGCTTATTTCCGAATCGAATGCACCCTAAATAGATCTTGGTCAGTACAGTTTTTTGGATACAATTAAGACCCATTTACCAATTACCCGTGTATATATACATACATACCCATTTTCATTGGATAATTTCCCTATATATATATGTATGTATGTATGTATTGTAGGGTTAAGGCGTGTGTCATCAGAGAGTCTTGTTCCGGGAAAGTCACCTCCTCCTAGGATTCTTGTATATGTACTCTTATTTTTCTCTCATAGTGAAACCTCTCTTTGCTTGTGATTTTTTTCTCCACTACACCCGTAGTATTTTTCCACATAAATCGTGCATGTTCTTCATGATTGCTTGCATGTGATTGATCGCGTGTTTGGATCATTTTCGACAGACTTAAGAAGCCATATTTATCAAGAATGGTTATATGGAGTAACTAAATCAAGTGAGTTTACTGAAGCTTGAGCTGCTGCCTGTTTTTATATATTTTGTGTTGTAGCCATGCAGCTAGAAACAACATAAATATAACTAAACAGTGCTTATACGGAATCGCATGATTTATTTTGATGGCATCACATATTAACACGAATATAATCAACCATTTAAAAATCACAATCCGGTTACATATATCAGACAAGAACGGATTAGATATTTAATACAACAAATTAGATTAAAATTCATGTAGAACAAAGCAATAAACAAATTGTGACAAATATAAAAAAATGACTAGATCAGAGATCACCGAAACTTCCATTCAAATGGACTGCCCGCAGAGATGATATCACATCCACAATATCAATGCATAGAGCACGGACGGAGGGAGAGGGGGGCGGGAGGGGGCAGGCCTCCCGGTTGCCTTACTTTTCCATTCCCTATTTTCAGAAGAAACACAATCGGCCCCCCATTGCTTCTCAATTTTCATGAGTCCCCTCTTTATTTTTAGGCTAAAATAAGAATAAGAGATAAGCTGTAACGTATAAGATTAAAAAATGGAAAAAATGTCATGAAAGCAATATTAAAGGATAATTATTCAACCTTTTCGTTACTTCAATTGTCTTCTTATTCCTATTTGATCCTAATAACAGTTTTAAAAATCTCCTATTATAAATGCCATTAAACCCACGAGGCACAATAATACCTCAACTTTTAGCATCCACGAGGAGAGAGATATATATAAGAAAGAGAAGAAAGGATGAATAGAGAGAGAAATCTAATGACGTTAATCATCTACTGGTATCATCGTTCCTTCCGCGTCGATTCTGATTTGGTGAAATCACATGCACGAAGATATAGCCAACGATCAATTGGATATGCATCATCAAAGCATTTTCGAGGGTGTATTCTTCACACCATCGAGATATTTATCAAGCACATAGGATTGTTGTGATTGCCTAAAACTCAAATTAAGTGTAATATCTCTTGTTTCATTCCCATCTACATTAGATGATGACAAGTCTCGAAAAATATGTGTCAAATAATATTTCTTATAGGGAATATACAACAGTTCCTATCGTCATGAATCCATGTCTTCTGAGAATATTTATCCGCTTTATATGTATATACGGTTTTTATTTAATTTCTTAATGGTGGAGTTATTTTTTTATCTTATCATTCACAATAAGAGGCATTGATCTAATAATTAATAAAAAGTAAAGTAGTGTCTCCTAATTGTATAAGTACATCATTAAATAATTACACTCCTACTATTCAAATCGTTGGAGAAGAAATTTATATATGACTATAAATATATAATTATTTATATTGTATCCCCTCACGTATACCAGGAGGTGGGAGCGCACAGGGAGGAGGGCATTTGGCTCGTTGGGGGCGACTTAAATGTAACCTTGATGGCTGATGATAGGCCTTTGAGGGGCGGTGGTCGCGACGCTGGCTCGGAAGACTTCAGGAATCAGGTCCTGGACTTGGGACTCACTATTATTGATGCGGCTGGGTGTGCATACACATGGAGGAACGTTAGGTCAAGATCGAGGTTGGATAGATTTCTTCTGTCATCTGAGGGGGTGGAGTTTTTCCCCCTATCTCGGGCGTGGGTGCTGCCTCGGACGCACTCCGATCATACGCCAATCTTATGGTCTTCTGAGGAGCAGATGCGGCCCAGATCCTTTTTCAAATTTGAGAGAGCTTGGTTGATGGAGGAGGGGTTCAAGGGTGAGGTGGTTGCGCAATGGAGGAGTTGGCAGGTGGAGGGGTCGGCTGTCAGGCGGCTGGCTGCCAAGTTGGTGTTGTTAAGGAACTTCTTACTTGATTTCAGTCGTAGAGTGAGGACGCAAAGGAGGGAGCGGAGGCGTGTAGCTCAGGAGGGTGTTGTCCATCTGGATGGGCTGGAGGATGAGAGGGGTCTGGTCCAAGATGAGGTGCTTGAGCGGGCAAGGCTACTAGAAGAGCTGCTTGTGGAGGACAGAAAGGAAGAAGTGGAGTGGAGGCAGAAATCCAGACAGAAATGGTTGCGCGAGGGCGATGCGAACACTAGATTTTTTCATTCGATGGCCTCGGGCAGAAGAAGGAGGAACTTTATTCATAGTCTGGATGTGGGTGGGGAAAGAGTCATGGGAGATGCTATGTTGGGGTGTGCTCTCAGGGAACATTTTGTGGAGAGATCAAGGAGAAGGTCTCGCGACGGGTGGGGGTGGTGTGGAGCAGGTGTTGAATCATTGTCAGAAGAACAGGCAGCTGGTCTTGAAGAGCCTTTTACAGAGGAGGAGGTTAAAGGTGCAGTGTGGGGTTTGAATGCAGACGGAGCACCTGGGCCTGACGGTTTTCCAGTCTTCTTCTACATGGAGTTTGGGACATGCTGAAAGAAGACATTATGGCGGTAATCGATGAGTTCAGAAATGGCAACAGGGGATTCGAGAAGGTTACTAGGGCGATGCTATTTCTCCTTCCGAAGAAGGAAAACCCGATTCGGGTGGATGACTTTAGGCCGATTGCGTTGTCTAATGCGTTATATTTGATTGTCGCCAAGGTGTTGGCAAACAGGCTCAGACGGGTGTTGGATGGTATAATCCTGCAGAACCGGACTGCTTTTATTCCTGGCAGGCAGATGGCGGACGGATTGGTTATGGCTTCTGAGATTTGCCTCCAATGGCGTCGAGAAAATGCTAAGGGCTTGATTTGGAAGATTGACTTCGAAAAGGCGTATGACTGCGTGGATTGGAGCTTCCTGTGGGAATCGCTTCGGCGACGCGGCTTCAGTGACCTCTGGATAGCATGGATGAAGAGGTGTGTCACTACCTCCTCCTACTCAATTCTGGTGAATGGAAGACCAGAAGGCGGCTACTTTCAGCCACAAAGAGGTGTGAGACAAGGTTGCCCGCTAGCGCCGATGCTCTTCGTCCTGGTGGCGGATGCGCTGGCGGTGATGTTCAGGAGAGCGGTCGATGATGGGTGGTGTGAGGGATTCCGTATGGGGTCCATCTCTATTCCTCTTCTGCAATATGCTGATGACACCATGATTTTCTTGGGAGGTACAGAAGAAATGCATAGAAGGTCGAGGCAACTGGTAGAAATTTTTAGCAGCATTTCAGGACTGAAGATCAATAGAGAGAAGTCTGTAGTGATCCCGTTCGGGTTGGATGAGGAGGTGAGTAGAGCTAGGGCGGTTCTTTTGGGATGCCCTCTTGGTGAGCCCATTACCTATCTTGGGTTACCTTTAGTGGCGGGTAGGCTCAGGAAGGTGGAATGGGATATGGTCCTCAGAAGATTTGAGGAGAGGCTTGCAGGTTGGAAGGCGGTCACTCTTTCTAAAGGTGGAAAGTTGGTCCTCCTAAATCATGTGTTGTCGGCAATTCCTACCCGTTTGATGCCGGCTGGGGTAAGGAAGAAGATAGAGGTAATGATGAGAAGATTCCTATGGTCGGATGGAAAACAACAAAGAGAAGGCATACATCTAGTAGGGTGGGATGATATCACAAGACAAAGGAGCGAAGGTGGCCTTGGAATACGTGATGTCTCTTGTATGAACAAAGCACTTTTGGCTAAATGGGTGGTGCAGACTTGGGGTGATGCAGATAGATTGGCTATCCATCTTGTACGAAAGATCTATGGGGTTAACGGATCACTAGAAGCTGGTAGAGTGAGATTCGAGTCTTCCCTTTGGAGTGGGGTCCGTGATATTTTACCACAGCTAAGATCGATGATGGTGCCAAGAATGGGATCCGGGGAGGTCTTTCGTTTTTGGCTAGACAATTGGACGGGTGAGGGTGCTTTATGCAGTAGATTCCCAAGACTCTTTGCCTGGGCAGAAAGCAAAGAATGTTCAGTGGCGCAGGTCAGAATCTCTGGTTCGTGGGTTCCTCAGTTCCTGCACGATCTTTCTGGACATAGAAGGGAGGAGTTGGACAGACTGCTATCTGAGCTGCCCTCTCCTGATTGCATCTCACAGGGTAAGGATCATTTTGCTTGGGAGGGAGAGAAATTCTCGGTGAAAAAGACATACAATATGTTTAGAGGGAGAAGTGATGGTTTGGAAACCGACCTGAAGCAGGATATGAAGATTATCTGGGCAAGCAGGATCCCTTGCAGAGTCAAGTTTTTTCTATGGTGCTTCAGAAGAGGAAGGATTTGGGATAAAGCAAGAAGAGGAAGACTGTTTGGCGTTCCAGATACACAGTGTGATAGATGCGGGGCACAGACGGAGGATGCAGAGCATTTGTTCTTTACTTGTCCTGCATCGGAGCATGTTTGGAAGGAGATAGGCGTGACATGGCTACTGCATGGTGGCACGACTGATTTTTGGAGATCAATTAGGTCGGTGGGGATGAACTCGACGTATGACGTTTCTTTGCCATTTGCAGCTCTTTGGGCCATATGGGGAGGAAGAAATGATCTGATTTTTAAGAACCAAAGATTTTATTCCGAAAATGTAATCGCTTCTTGTATTTCTCTTTATCGATTCTGGTCTACAAGGTAATTGTATATCTTTATATTTTTATAAATTAAAGGTTTGGCGGTGAATCCCAACTCGGGAGTTCACCCTTTTTCCTCTAAAGAAAACGTATACCAGGAGTAGAAATTTTAAGAAAGTAGTAACCTTTATGAAATTTATGTATCGTTAATTGTTTTGTAACTATATGTAAGAAAAAGTATATTTTCATAGTCAGTTATTTATTTTGTGGCATCCTCACTTCATTGGAGGGGTCCATGGCACTGGCGTTCTCAGTTCGGAGAGCTTGGACACTGTTCCCATAGTCAACTGGCCACATCAGGGCACGATTTGTCTGGTGATGGTGTGTCTAACGGGGACACAAAGAAGAGATAATAGTATAATATATGAAGAATCAGAAGCTCAAATAATTTTAGGAGATACGCTATGTTTATGTTGATTCAATTCAATCATGAACCGCATCGATAGTGTGATTCTTAAATTTTGAATGGGATCTCAAACTGTGTTTTTTTCCAGAAGCAATGATGGTGCAACTACAAACATCAGAATACTGAAGGCTGCATGATAACAAAGAACGTGCAAAGATCCAACAAAAACCTTATTGTTTTTTCCATTGCCAGCTATAGGAATAACATCCACAAATTTTTGCACTAAAATTATAAAATGAATGAAATGTCTGTAACTTTGTTGTTTTTTATCATAGTTCTTTTAATGGATTTTTCATTTCACATCATACGTTTCATTTGCATGTACAAGGCTACAATGACTTGTTTTTCTTTCAAATAGAAAAGGATAATAACAGTGGTTGAAAATTGAGGACAATGATCTACTGGGATATTTATTTATCTTGTTATTTGCAGTCCAAAAACCATCCTCCGGGCGAGCTTAAATCTATACATAAATATATAATAAGGCATGGTTATGGTAGTGCTCATTGTGCTGCCAATATCCCTTGGTTTTTGAGATGAGATTATAATCCGCTTCACATTTCTTAGCTCTTTACGTTAACGACACCAGGATAAGGAAAAACCGAGCAAGGGGAAGATAAGAACAATAGAAGAGGCTAACGTGAATCTCCGGCCATTGGCTTCCGCTTCCATGCCATTGACGAGGAGCCCGACGTACATCACCTCAGGCATAAGGATGCATCTATACAAGTTTCGTCGCAAGAGTTCTCTAGGCACGAATATGTTGTGGCCACTACAAGTGACCACAGAACTTATCTTGGCCATAACTCTTTTATGAAGACTTTGGCCACGGATTGTGGCTACGAGAAACTAATGGCCACGGCATTATCGTGTCCACAAGTTTCCGTAGCCACATTCCGTGACCACAACTCATTTTTCTTGTAGTGTTAGGAGGCAAATAATACGATGCCCAACGAACTTAACCATCATCTCAGATTACATCTATTAAAGATAATGGTCTTGCTAAATTTTATATAGTTTGCCTGATAGCTTTCCTAGGTATGCTATTTTATTAAGGCTGTGCTTATTTTTATTTAAATTGTGTATTGAAAATATCAAAATATTCTTTGTTGGTCATAAATGCCAATTCATAGTTAATCTTAACTACAAAGATATTGTTGCATTGTCTCTATTAATCCATTAGATTTGTGTCTATAACATGAAATGAGAGATTGTTCATGCTCCTATGTTGTTGAATCAACTGGAAAATAAAATACCATATTTACTAGAAAAAATACTTTTATCTATATAAAATATTTTTAATATTTATAAGTTTGCAAATAAGTGGAAATGCACATATATTCTGGGAGCGAACCCACGTTTGTAGGAGACCAGGCACGTGCCCCCCCTCCGTGAGAGTTCCATACTATCATACTTTGATAAATTCCAAATTTGGAAATAACTTGTATTGATTCAATAGCAGTGCCCCCCTCGGCCAACCAAATCTTCTCCCTCATGCTCTCGTGTAACTTTTGCCTTATTAACTCTCCTACATTTAATCTCTCACCAACCATTAATTATGTCCCTACGGCTATGTCACATCAACCCTCATTTAATTAGTCCATCACCAAACTACTAATTCCATGCCTCATAAATACTATCCCAAATAATCTCTTAGAATACCATGATTAATCATTTATCATCAATTAATCTCTATCCAAATTGAGTCACCACTTTCCATGCTCTTTGTCATTCCTAGAAAATCCTCCTCCCATCAACAACTCAATTTTATCTCAATCTTCCTATGTAAGCGTAATTAATAATTATTGATCTTAGATATTTTATCTATTGAACTTCAAATGCTACCAAGTTAATGTTGGTTTGAATGAACGAACAATATATTACTTACATAATATGCATCTATCTATTACATATATTAAGCGGGGGAGAAATGCCCCCTCTCATTAGTTCCCCCCAATTACATTCCACATATGGCTTCATATATTTTCTCTAATTTCCATTATACCCTTGTAACATATTCCAGATTACCAACATACCCATATCTCAATATTTCATATTCGCTCATGTCCTGCCATGCATGCTTATGACATGTTGCCTTTTGGTTCGGCCCACAATGAGGTCGATGACGTAGGGTATGTCCTTCGTTTTTACATAATCCCATTGTTTCCCTCCACTTGATAGCATGTAGGGGTTCCTATAGTGCTGACATAATCCCATTGTTGTTTCCACCATCCAACAAATCCATTCAATTGTTCCTGGAGAAAACTACCAAGCACCAACTTCCACGAGTCCCGAATAGCAGCTCCTCTCTAATCTCCAGTGACTTTGAGCATGACAACATTAGGTCACCAACGATGTCTATCATGAAAACTTTAGGAATATTTACAGCCTTTGTTGTGCACCCTTCTATCGATCATCCGTTTTGACTCCTACTTGCACATTACCATTGCAGCATTGCTATGAGAATAGGAGCTCCTCTCCAACCATGTCAACACTATTGTCTGAGAACATCAACATAGCAGTCTATATCGTCATGGATAATTCTAATATTACTCTGATTACAGACCTCACCCTGCATTCGAGCCCAATAACCTCAAGGGTATATTTACTACCTTTGTCTTACATAGATACGAGAATCATTGTGATGAGTGCAGA
The DNA here is from genome assembly GCA_037367405.1 of Ottelia alismoides. NCBI lineage: Eukaryota > Viridiplantae > Streptophyta > Magnoliopsida > Alismatales > Hydrocharitaceae > Ottelia > Ottelia alismoides. The sequence continues at coordinate 54,066 of JAZKJV010004377.1, read as the reverse complement.
TCAAGAAAAAAAGAATTTGAAGAGGGGCTCCCTGCACGATAGGTCGATGATTCTTAGATCCTTTAACTGATAATATGATAATATCTTACACTGCAGTTGATTGCATCGTGCGAACTTTTTGCTTGCTCTCTTATCTACTTTAAGTCAGATCTCCAACTTGAGGATCATGCAATGATTGCCCAAATATTCAATAGTGTTAGCCACCCATGTAAAAAAGAAGTCAAAATATTGACATTCCATATAATTGATGGTTGATTTTAGGTCTTGCAAGCTCAAAGCAAAACATTTAGGTGCTTAAGGATTGTGTTCAAATAGTAAAAAATGGAGCAACAATTACTCTATCTACGTTTACGGAAAACCTCACCATCAAATGTATCATTGACCTTTACAGTTCTTTCTCTAATACCAGTAGGTCATTTCATATCAATGCTTTCCTTATTTTACTTATTACTCAGCATTTCATTAATATTCAGAAAATTATTTATCGAACAAAAGTGACTATTCAAATAATCTTCATGAATACGAAATTTTATGAATGTTGTAACTTTTGCTTCAACACCCATAGATTATACGAAGAGGGAAATTGTGTCAACGGTAAAGCACAAAAACCACAATGTTAGGCTTGGTAATGTATTCCTTAAATTTCACATCCCTATTTATAGATAGTTTTCTTGCAAATATTAATTAACCCCCACCATTAAAAAATAAAATGGAAGTTACAACTGAAGTAATGGACTGCAGTATCACAACCTTTGCAATGTTCTAGAAAAAGTTCAAGTGACTATTAATGTTGAACTACATGAAATGCTTGAGAAACTCTATGTGTTTGATTTTCCTAATCCTTTCATAATAGTTTCAAGAAAGGTAGATATACTTTGATTTGACTACATCACGATATGCTTAGATAATCAAACATATATAGACTTACAAAGTTCACTTCTACCTACAAATGGCGACATATAGTTATTCATCATATGAGTACATGTATCACTCCCACAAAAAAGATATATATAAGCTACTATTACACTTGGCATTTACACACTTCCAATATTAAATTAATTCATTTTGATTTCTTGTGATACCATGCACTGTTATTATTATATTCTATGATTGGTTCGATAGTTTCGAGCATAAGTATAATCCAGTTCTTCGACTGTTATTTCTTATGTAATTATATTTGTTAATTTTTAATGATTGAATCATGTAATGAGTCATCATATTAGATTTTGGATAAGAAAATAATAATCATAATACTAAATTTGCCGTACAAAGTAGATTTAAATAATTATATGTATCAAATCTATATGGTAGTATATGTAACATTTTCATAATTTGGTATTTTTCAATAAAGATGTTTGTTGTCAGTGAATTCTCTATTCGATGCCACTCATACCTGTTATAGGGCTATTGTTTTTGTTTCCCATCTCATGAAAAACTTTTTCTCTTCACGTAACCATGTGATATTTTAGCAATAGTTTCTACGGAAAGGGGACAATCACATTTGATCGATAGTATTAACAAAAAATATTTAGAACTAACTTAGCACGTCTTATTTTGCAAGTGTACCTTTTCTTTTCTTTGATTTATCTTTAAAAAATTCCGGAAAAATTCTGCCTAGTATTTTTTTACAGTGCAACGCACGGGTCCACCGCTAGTTTGATCTTATCAGTGATTAATGCATGATAAATTGCATTCAATATATAAAATACAAACGAGATCAGTTGTAAACGTATGTGTTGATTATTGTAATTATTGTTGTTATTTTATTAATTTATTTTCCGTTAGTATTTGTATTATGAAAAAATGGGACTGCTCCTGCACCATTTTTGTGCAATTTTTTTTGAAAAATATGATAATGTATATTCATCTATAATCCACTCAATATGTCATTCGAATTTTGTTAGAAACAGAGACTCAAATGCCCTCTATCTAGAACAGGTAATTTCAACAGTCTAAACATTGATGTACTCGATCTGTTTTAGATGGAAGGCATAAGAGTCTTCGTTTCTGATTAAATTTGAATGACATATTTGAGAGATATATAGATGAATATACATGATAATATTAAAAAATAAAAAAATTATGCAAAAATGGGGGCAGGGGCATCCCCATATAACCCTTTGTATTATACCACAACAATCTTATTAACTCTTACACCACAATGCTAGAAAAAAAGGCATAAGTGTTAAATATATCATGATTATAAGGATGGTGACCAATTTGCAGAGAATAATTAGGTTATGGTCTAATTGGAATGTAATGTAACAGCATTGTGTAAAAGTTAGTATATCCTCTGTTATTAATTTTATAGGAAAGAATATTTATTATTGTTGGTAAATTATCTTTGTTTCTTGAAAAAGTTGTACTAATTGCACTACAAGAAAAATGAGTTGTGGTCACGGAATGTGGTTACGGAAACTTGTGGCCATGATAATTCCATTGCCACTGATTTCTCGTAGGCACAATCCGCGGTCAATGTCTTCATATAAGAGTTGTGACCATGATAAGTTCTGTGGCCGCTTGTAGTAGCCACGACATATTCGTGGATAGAGAACTCTCGCGACAAGACTTGTAGTTACGGCTACTGGCCATGATGTGTCGTGGCCAGAGCCCAATTTTGTGGCCGCAAACTCCATGTCAGTGGCCATAGTTCTGTAGTCACAACTTGTTTTCCTTGTAGTGTTGCCTTTATCTCAAACAATCCTTCCTGTGCAACGAACAGGGGGCAGCCTCGTTTTTTTGTCTTGATGCTACGTTTTTTAACTCTTCCCTCCCCGATCCTGCCTTCTCTTCGATGGTTCTATTGAACATTATATATGCTTGCAACAATAACAAAGCCTTTTCTCACATTAAGTAGGATATGCTGTATAGATTCTTTACCTCCATTCAGATCTATCTTGGGTCATTACTATGTTTAGATCCAAAAAATTAAGATCCATTCAGATTGTCTTATTCCAACACTTCTTTGACCTTTTCTCGCCCTCTCTTGGTCGACACAACATCCGAAAACTCACACCTCCTAACTGGTGTAGCAATCGAACTCCTTTTGCAAATGGCTACATCATCTTAAACGATTTTCTTTCATCTTATTATTTATCGGAGCTAAACCAACTTTCCTTCCGATCACATCATTCCGAATCCGATCTTTACGTGTATGACCGTACATCCACCTAAGCATTTTCATTTTTACTACCACCATTCCCTGCACCTGTCTATAGTTCACATTCCAACACTCTTATTCATAAAGTATATCAGGTATTACGACTGCTTTGTAAAACTTTCCTTTGATTTTCAAAGGAATTTTCTTATCACATAGAACAATCGAGACTCATCTCATTTTAACCAAACTGCATTTATTATATGATTAACATCTCCATCAATTTAATATCCCTATCATGTTGCAAAATAGATCCCAAATATCTAAAGGAATATTTCTTCTGAATGTTATCATTACCAATTTTTACCTCGATTCCTTCACCTCTACTTCCATGAAAAGTGCACTACATATATTCAGTCTTAGCCCTACTTATACGAAATCTTTTTGTATCTAATATATGTCTCCAAACCTCAAGCTTTTCATTTACTCCATCTCTAGGCTCATCGATCAACATAATATCATCAACGAATAACATACACTAAGGTATCTTATCGCTAGTGTGACTAGTCAACTCGTCCATAATCAAAGTAAAGAAGAATGGACTCAATGCTGATGCCAAAATAGTCACTCTTCCCAGTGTGGATTCTTACACAAGATGAACCCCATCATACAAATCCTTTATAATGTTAATATATAGGACATGTACTTGTCTCTTCTCTAAAACTCTTCACGATATTTCCCATGGGACAAAATCATAAGCATTCTCCAAATCAATAACAATCATATGAAGGTACTTCTTTTTAGATCTATAAATCTCCATTGTTTTCCTCAACAAGTTGATGGCTTCAATACATGGTATGAATCCGAATTGATTTTCTTTTACTTTGGACTTTCCTCAACCTTCTTTCTATCATATGTTCTCAAAATTTTAAAGTATGACTCATCATTTTGATACCTCTGTAATTCGAATAATTTTGAATGTTTCTTTTATTCTTATAAAGAGGCACCACGATACTTCTCCTCCATTGTTCATGTATTTTCTTACTTTGTCAAATAATATTGGATAAATTTGTGTAGCCAAGTCAAACCATGTTCACCTATAACTCTCTATACCTCTATAAGGATTTCATCATGTCGTATACCTTTCCCATGTTTCATAACTTTCAAAGCCTCCTTTATTTCCTTTCTTTGTATTTGTCTATAGCTTGTACGATTCAAGTAACTTTCACTACTAGTTAGATTTTCCAAAATGATATCTCTATTTCCTTCCCAACAGAATCGTATAGAAATACTGCTTCCATCTAGTCTCTATATCCATTTGAGTAACAAGCACATGCCCTTCTCCATCCTTAATGCATCTTACTTGAGAAATATTTTTGGTCTTTCTTTCTCTTGCTTTGACCAATCTAAATATATTCTTCTACCCTTCGTTAGAGTCAAAATTTTTGTACAAAACTTCATATGCTTTTGATTGACCTTCACTTACATCTTTTTTTGCTTCCTTTTTTTTTCATTTTGTAGTTTGTGACAATTTCCTCTTTTCTATCTTTATACATAACTTTAAATCATTCTCTTTTAATTTTAAGCTTCTCTTACACCCTACTGCTCCACCATCAAGCTTCCTTTGGCATGAAACTCCACCATTTGACCTGCCTAGCATCTCTTTATGTACCCTTTAGATACAAGATCATAGCGCTTCCTACATCTCGTTTACACCTTCATTATAATCCCAAGATAATTCTTCTAAAATGTCTCGATGAAGCTTGATTGCTTCAATTGAAGATTCCACCGTCTAGTTCTAGTGATCTTGGTAACCATGTTTTTCTTTACTAAACCTTTTATTGCACATCCATGACCATAAAGCAATGTTGAATTGTCTAACTCTCTATTGGATTACTTTACAGTCTTTACAATACAATCTATCTCTTCTTCTCAACAAAAAGTCATCTATCTGTGTTCTAGTCGGACTGCTCTTTAAATGCTCCTCCCTCTTCGTGAAGATAGTGTTATCAGTAAAAAGATCATAATTCCTTACAAAATTCATAATGGCTTTTCCTTCTTCATTATATCCCCGAGGCCATTGCCTCTATTAAAACTAGCATACCCTGAAGCATCCTTTCCTACATGTCCATTATGATCTCATATATGCAAATACATCTCTTTTTGTAGGATTGGTTGCATAATCTTATCCAAATCCTTTCAAAAAACTTATTTAATCATTTTCTCTAAACTAATTTGCGGTGCATGAACTGAGATAATATTCAGAATTTCTTTTTTGAACACCAACTTTAGCAAAATAATTCGATCCCCAAATCTTTACACCTCAACAACACCATCCTTCAAATCCTTTAGAATAACCACTCCAACACCATTTCCACCATTCTCTTTACCTGAATCTGATAATTTAAAGCATGTCTTCTTGATTTCCCTTACTTTTTCTCCAACTTATTTTGACTCTCCGAGATATAGTGTGTGAATCTTCCTTCCTTCCATAGTATCTCTATCTCCATCAATTTGCTAGTCAAAGTGTCAATATTCCAACTACCTATCCACAACTTCTTTTGCAACCTCATTTGGACTTACTTCTTTATTCACAAGCGTCCATCATGTGTGAACCTTTGCAAATTTTGGACTGCATCCGAACAGTAATACAACAAAACTAGCTTATTTACTCGTATGCATTCTTCACGTGAGAACCCTTGCAAATTTTGAACTACATCCAAGCCGCGACATAGCAATCCTCACGGAGTTCTCATTGCATTTAGACAATGCAATGCGTCGCTACTGGGGAACGTTCTAAAGAAATCTAAATATTTTCTTAAATCTATGTTGAAAAGATTCAACTGTTTTAAGACAAATTCCTAAATAGAGTTCTAAAAAAAGGCACCATATATTTAGGAATTTGTCTCTTTTACGTTGCTTGTGTTTTACCTAACGCACAACTCTTCTCATTTACTTAGGTTTGGAATCGACCATGGTTGAGTTAAACACTATAAATGCTTGCTTAAAAAAATATTGAACTCCACCATAAAAAAGGAAAACAATTTCTTGAACAATCAATCAATCAAACGTATATACATCTCAATGCGTGATAAAAATTGACATTAACTAATATCCACACCAAATGGGAAAATTCCACCGTCAACAGAAACAACATGGACAAGGCTTATGAGGTTGAACATCAAATGTTTACAAACATGCCGTCGAGCATACAAATGCTATGATATCAAAATGTGGAAAGCAGCTGCCATGGCGGTTGCTCAACCTCTAGGCAGGTATGGTAAATTAAGGTGCAGGCGAGGCCAATGGCGGTAGCAAGGGCCAGCTGCCCTTGCCTGGCGTGGTGGGGGATATCGTCGATGACGGCAACGGAAGATCAATTAAAGGCCCGCAAGGAGGTGGGGGAGATGGTGGAGGTGGTGCAGATCCGGGGAGTGGAGTAGGAGAAGGTAGCGCACGTCGCATGGGGATAACAGAATGTTGGCTGCTGATTCCCAGAACTATTACTTGGATCAGGGGCAGATCTTGGACTCGTAGGGCAATGCACGCTACAACCAGATTGCATATTAATCGAAAAGTTTACATCGAAACAAGAAGCAAACGGACAACAAATTGCGCCGCTAGTCCTTTTTGAATTGCAAAATCATAAGTACGATTGCAGAATTGCAGTAACTATACCTTTTATTAGGAGTAACATACAGAAGCAAGTAATGCCGTGTCTCCATCACTGTTGGATCATGGTCAGAACCCATTAATCAGGATTTTTATTTGGAGGAGGATAACAGTCCTATTCAGTTGCATATCATCCAAGGTCCTGGAGCTAGTAATCAAATATGGTCTAATACACACATACAGATATTTTATTGACAATTGGTAACCAGCCAGTCAAGATGGCCGAGTTGTTCTAAGGCGCCAGTTTCAGGTACTGGTCCGAAAGGGCATGGGTTCGAATCCCATTCTTGACAATTTTTTTGTGGTTTTGTTTTGCTTCCGAAAAAGCCTTTCGGTTTGCACGAGAAATAAGCTTATCAAATCCACGCAAATAAAATTTATATGTCCTTTTTCGACTCCCCGTTAGGGATGTAGACATTGCTCTCTGATCTACACACCGATCAACTCCAGTTATTCTTTGTGCGTAACCAAAAAATCGGAATTTATCGTATTAAATTCGTAGCTTAATCAATCAGGCTTTGAATAGGTCTTGACTCTGGAGTAATATGATCAATCCGATGACCATTTGAGAACAGTACTTTCTTTTTGAAATTTGTATTTATAAAACAATAGATAGATCATGTTTATGTTTGTTTGACTTCCATATTTAACTCTACTTAATACATCACTTTCCGATACTTTTAGAGTATAATGGTGACTTTAGGTGTAGATGTTAACGGGAGGATTTTTTAATTAACTAAATTGGTATCAAGTTTGCATATTTAAAATTTTAGAAGCCAAAGCCTATTGTGCATTTTATAGAAATTACCACGCGCCTTCTAAATTTTTATCAAGTGCTCTCTAAATTATACAAATGACCTTAATATGTATGTATGTACGTGTGTGTGTGTTTGTATGTATATATATATGTATATATATATAGATACGTATGTATGTATATATATATGTGTATATATATATGGAAAAAATGTGTATGCACCCTAGGGGGAGCTAACTTAGCTCCCCGCCCCTTTTACACAAATTTTTTTTTATTTTTTTTTGAAATCTAAAACCGTGCAAATTCATTATTAAATCCTTATATTATTTCATTCAAATTTCATGCGAAATAGAGACTCCTACGACTTCCCTCCAAACGAGATCAATTTAAAAAATCCTCTTACCGTTAAAAATAGTTATTCATGTTTCAACCTAATATATGTGTACCATACAAGGTATTATTTTTTTCCAAATTAAATGGTTGTATAGTCTTTCCTAATTTAGTTGACAATACTTCTTTTTTTAATCAAATTATTAAGTTACCTATATTTTCTATTATGAATGTTGTGATTTAAATTGCAATGTAATTTTAAATTTTATTAGATTATCTCAAGCAGAAGACAAGGGTATGTTTTGATTCCCCATATGTTTTTTTTTTTCGATTTTATGCCTCTCTTCTAATATATGAACATTGGTAATATCCAAACACATGAATTCTAAAAAATTTTTCGATATCAAGGTAATTGTACATGGAAATAAATAAATCCAACATTACACAAAATAAGATCATATGTTGTGAAAACCCGAAAATATGAATCTGGGTTCAAATGCAAATCCATCCGGATCTGGACTTAATTCAAATTCTATATTTATCCATTATCCAAAAAATTCATTTTAACATTCCATCGCATAGTGCTCGTCGAGATCTTTCCAACGAGTCCAATAATATGAGAATCTGAGTTCGGAAGCTCGAGTTACAGCTATTTTAGCGAAGAGGGGTCTATGTCATATTCGGATCCGTACCAGGTTAAGACCTTTATAATCCAATCTCTCTCTCTCTCTCTCCAAAATGCCCAACCCAAGTTCCTCCTCCCTCTCCCTCGGAGCACCGCCGAATCTTGCCAGAACACTTTGGATCGACGATCCAAGACTGCATCCATGTCGGAGTTATCCTCGTGGACGGTTTCACCTCGCGAACAGGGTGATGAGCGTGTTGTTCTTCGCTAGTAGAGAAAATGAGTTAGCTAACTTTTCATGTACGATGTCCTCTTCTCTTTGCCGTGTTTTCCACGTTGTCTGTAATCCTATTCACCGATATGTTTCAATTTTTTTTCTTTCCACTTGTTCTTAGTGGAGATTTTACTTCGTGAAATTGGTGCAGCTGGATCAAATCTAGCTATACATTATACACATGCCATTGAATATCTGTGAATAGGTATCATCTCTAATTGTTTGATTTCGGGAACCCACTGTTTGGTCTTCTACTTCTTGGACCAGTGACCGTGATCTTAACATAAACTAGTTGTGAACAACTTAGACAACTCAAAAGACAATACTTTTCCTAGACTAAGGGCCAGTTTGGTTGCAGGGTTAGGTTGGGTTGGGTTGGGATGGGTGAATAGTAATTTGTGAGGAGGAAGTACCCTTGTGAATAGTAACCAGGGTTGGGCCAATCCTGCCCGACCCTGCAAAGTGGACCTGAACATGAAATTGACGAAAAGAGGTTCACGTTAACATCGTACTTATGACAGGTGACAATAAATAGGTAGTCAATGGTGTTGGGAGGTTCCTTGATATTGGAACACCCTCATCTTCCATAGCCATTATTCTAAATTCTCAAAACTACCGAACTCAAAGCTACATAAGGAAACAAGATCGGCACCATTGTTTTTAGGAGACTATGGACTTGGGGTTGAGAATGGAAATTACACTGTCAAACTCTCCTTCGTTGAGACATTAGATTGGGATGCTCATAAAGGAAGGTGCTTCTTTAACATAATCATTCCGGTATCAGTATAGATGTCATTGATTGGAATATTTCTGTGGAGGAGCCTCAAATCACCTGGGACATTGGACCATTAGATGTGCCTGACAAATCTTCAGGTTCCTATGAAATAATGAGTTCTAGTGAAGAATTACCAGTTACCGTGTGACAGAGTAGAATGTCATATCGACTCCATAAATTCTTTTAGATGCTATTTTTCTAGATCATGGCAGCTTGCAGTATAGTATAGGTGCAGATGCCTTCTTGGAAAACTTGCATTTGAATTCAAAATCTGTGTATTTAAACGTGGATGCTAATAGAGATGCTGCAGTAAATTATGATCCCTCAAGTGCTCTAAATTCTGCAGTTGAATGAAGCTTTGAGAATGGCAATATGTTCCTTGACAGTGTGGGCATTTGCGAACTTCTTGGTGTCTATGCTTCGTGGTGTCTACAAAATTACATTTGATTGGGATTTCATCAACAACAAGGATTGGAACAATAACCATCCCCTCGAATAGCCAAAATTTGAAAATAATTTCATCTTGATGTTAAGCAGGTTCAACTGCCGCAGAGCTTGGAAGTACCTTAATTGGGATCCATTACTTTGAGAAAGATCTATTCTAAATCATCAGGATCAAGTCTCTACTTAGTTGCTGCCAACTTTTTGGCTTTGCATTGGAATTAGTAGAGCATATGAGTACTGGGTAGCTGTCTCTTAAAGTCAAGTGTTCTCAAATATCCATGCTTTGATATCCTCGTTGAATGTGTGCTCTCAAATATAGGATAAACTATTAACAACTGCATTTCATCATGAGATAGATATTTTGAAAGATATTTTCATGAATTCAAAAGTCCATGTTTTCCCTAAAGTTCCTGCAAAAATATAATGTTACATATGGTATGCCATCCTACAAAAATTGGTGCAACATGTCAAGTTGTATCACTTATGCCTGTATTAATCATTGAGTTGTAGGCCTCTTGTGTCCGTGTTGTTTTTGACAAGGGTGTGATGTTGCTGGAGGGCACTAAAATGGTAGGGTTGGTGACGATTAACCTTCGTGTAATCCATGACATTCATTCAGATGGGATTCATTAGGGTTAATCAGTTAATCTTCTCTTATAAATTCTAGAATGATGCACTTACTATGATTATGGTATTTTGTAATAGAGTAGCTGTCATCAAGGGAGGGGCATGTGTTGGGGACGGATCCGATCAAGCACCACACGACTAGAACCACAATCGAAGAAGAAAGCACGCACAATCGCACAAGACAAGGATTTATAGTGGTTCGGCAATGTGCCTACTCCACTTGCTCACACCAGACTCTCTCGACTATTTCTTGAATGAAGTTGGGATACAATATGTGGTGCCACAAGGCTCCTTTTATACTACAACAAAAGAATACCAAGCATTCAGCAATCCCCACCATCAACTCTCAGCCAATCAGGATACAGGATGTGGATTAAGCATCTCAGCAATCCAACCCAACACCTCTCAGCCAATCAGAATGCAGGAGGTGGATCAGACACCTCAACAATCCAGCCCAAGAGCTCTCAGCCAATCAGAAGGCAGCATGGAGATCAACCACATCAGCAATGCTTTCTACTTGTATTCAACCAATCAGTCTTCACAGGATAAATCTCAACAATCTCCCACTTGAAGACTGATTTGTAGTACACACCACTTCTTCAATAGTCCTGGTGTGAGCTTTCCCTTATCTTCTAAGCTTGAAGACCAATAGAAGCTGAACATGTCTTCAGCTTCTCCACTGTTACAGACTTTGTGAACATATCAGCAGGATTTTCTAGTGTGTGGACCTTCTTCAACTTAAATTGACCATCTTCTAGATGCGTCCGAATGAAGTGGTACTTCACATCAATGTGCTTAGTCCTCGAGTGAAAGACAGAATTCTTTGCAAGATGAATTGCACTTTGACCGTCGCTAGATAATTGACAATCATCACATTCTTTATTCAGTTCTTTCATCAGACCTTTCAACCATATCATTTCCTTGCAAGATTCTGTTGCCGCCACATATTCTGCTTCCGTGGTCGAGATGGTCACTATCTTCTTGAGCCTAGAGATCCAGCTAATGGCTCCACTACCCAGGGTAAAGACATACCCTGTTGTGCTTTTCCTGCCATCGATATCTCCTGCAAAATCTGAGTCCACAAAACCTCAAATGGAAATGTCAGTATCATCATCACACAATGCCACGTTAGAGGTACCTCTCAAATAACGTAAAATCCACTTCACAGCCTCCCAATGTTCCTTGCCAGGATTCGCCATGAATCTGCTCACAACTCCCACTGCATGGGAGATGTTTGGTCTTGTGCTAACCATTACATACATCAAAATACCAACAGCAGACTGGTAGGGTACCTTCGACATGTACTCATGCTCCTCCTTCGTAGCAGGTTCTTTCTTTCTCCTTTGAAAGTTTGAAGTGACTTCCTAAAGGTGTTAGAGTAGATTTTACATTTTTCATATTAAATCTCTCTAGTACCTTCTCGATGTAATCTGATTGAGACAATCTCAGCTTCTTATTCTTCATGTCTCTGCTAATCTGCATTACATTGCCTTCAGATTTGCTATTTCTTCCTTGCATGAGCCTGCAACAAGCATATCGTCTACGTACAACAATAAAATGATATAAGACATACCAAGCTTCTTGAAGTAGCAACAATGGTCAGCATGACATTTGCGGAATCCAATATTTCTCATGAAATCATCAAACCTTTTGTACCATTGTTTTGGTGCATGCTTCAAGCCATAAAGGCTTTTTCTAAGCTTGCATACCATGTCTTCCTTTCCAGTAGCTACATAACCCTTTGGTTGTTGCATGTAGATGTCCTCCTCAAGATCTCCATGGAGAAATGCTGTTTTAACATCCAACTGCTCCAAATGTAGGTTCTCAGCTGCAACAATGCTCAATACTACTCTTATGGTTGAGACCTTTACAACAGGTGCAAAGATCTCTGTGAAATCAACTCCTGCTTTCTGTTGAAAGCCCTTCGCCACTACCCGAGCCTTGTATCTAATGGAACCATCAGCTTCCTCCTTCATCCTGTACACCCACTTGTTGTGCAGAGCCTTCTTTCCCTTCGGTAGTGGGACTAAGTCCCACATTTTGCTTCTTGAGAGTGAGTTCATCTCCTCATCCATGGCTAACTCCCACTGATTCCTTGCCTCACCTTGCATAGCTTCATCAAAGCATTCAGGCTCACCATTATCAGTCAGCAATAAATATTTCAAAGAAGGTGAATACCTTGCAGTGGGTTTGCTGATTCTGGAAGATTTCCGTAGTACCGGAGTTTGCGGATTATTTTGTGGGATGGGTTGAACATTCTCATCACTTGGATGTGATGTGCTTTGTTCAGGAGTTTCATCAAACTCCACAAAGTCTGACTCTTCCGTTGTCTTTTCTTTTATCAACTCATCCTTGTATAAGTAAGACTCATTGAATGTGACATCAATGCTTCTAACTATCTTCTTGTTCTCCAAATCCCACAATCTATATCCATAGTTATCTGTACTATAGCCGACAAAGATACACTTTTTTGCTTTGGGATTAAGCTTTCCTCTGTTTTCCTGCTCAATGTGAACATAAGTTATGCATCCAAAGACATGTAAATGAGAAAGTGTTACCTCCTTTCCTGTCCACGTTTCTTCTGGAAGATCCCCATCTAAAGCAGCAGACAGACCTCGATTTATTAAGTATGCAGCAGTATTCACTGCATCAGCCCAATGTCGCTTTGGTAGACCTGCATGTAACCTCATGCTTCTCGCATGCTCTAGAAGAGTCCTGTTCATGCGTTCAGCAACACCATTCTGTCTGGGCTTTCTTGGAACCGTCTTCAATCTCTTGATCCCGTTCTTGGCACAATATGATTCAAACTCCTCACTGCAGTATTCTCCACCATTGTCTGACTGGAGACATTTCAACTTTAAACATGTCTCAGTCTCAACTAAGGCCTTCCACATTTTGAAGGTCTCAAATACATTGGATTTATGCTTGATAAAATAAACCCCCAGTTTTCTAATTGCATCATCAATGAAAGTAATGAAATAATGAGATCCGCCAAGGGAAGGTACCTGAGATGGACCCCATATGTCTGTATGAACCAACTCCAATCTTTCGGTTTTTCGTACTCGTGCAGTCTTTGTAAAACTAACTTTCTTCTGTTTTCCCAAGATACAATCTTCACAGAAATCCAGATCAACGGTCGGCAATCCCATCAACTTTCCCTTCTTCTGCATGATCTTCATTCCTTTTTCGCTCATGTGACCAGGCCGTCTATGCCAAGTGTTAGCATCACACCCAGATGATGCAATATTTACCCTGTCATATGAACCTGATGCAATATACAGGGTTCCTTCTTTCTTACCTGGAGCAAGGATCAATGATCCCTTTGACATCTTCCATGAATCATAATCGAATGATGTCACCACGCCGCTTTCTGATAGTTGTCCGACAGATATGAGATTCCTTGTTAGACTGGGTACATGTCTAACATTCTTCAATCTCAAGAGGCCACCGTTGGGTTGGGATATGTCAATGTCTCCCTTTCCAATTATGCTGCAGCATTCATCATCTCCCAAATATACCTTTCCAAAATCACCTTTCACGTAATTTTGGAGGATATCTCCTTGTGGAGTGGTATGAAATGAAGCACCCGAGTCCAAAATCCAGGACTCACTTCGAGCATCTGCAACACATATCAAGGCATCGCTATCCTCATCATCAGTAAGATTTACAGTGTTCTTACCTTTGTCATTTTCTTCTTTCTGCTTTCTTGGGGCCTTGCATTCTGTCTTGTAATACCCCCTTTGATTGCAATTCCAGCAGACCACGGATTTCGGATCTCTGGATTTGGATCTTCCTCTTACTGACTTTCCCCTGGAATGCTTTTAGTTCCTGTAGCTCTTCCTGCTTCTTCCTTTGTATTCAAGGCATAACCTGACGAGTGTTCTTCCCCAGACGTCTTCCGTCGTGCCTCTTCTCCAAGAAGAAGACCAGCAACATCCTCCAACTTTAACTTTGCAGAACCAGAGGAGTTGCTAACCGCTACAACTAAAGCATTCCAACTATCAGGTAAACTAGAAAGGAGTAAAAGAGCTTTTACCTCATCATCAAACACGATCTTCACAGACTCCAACTAGTTGATGATACTGTCAAATCATTCAAGTGTGAAGCCACCACGGAGTTCTCACTCATCTTTAAATTGAAAAGCTTCTTCATCAAATACACCTTATTTGATGCAGAAGGCTTTTCGTACATCTTTTCAAGAGCTTTGAAAAGATTCGCCGTCGTTGTCTCCTTTGCGATATTTGAAGCCACCGATGGAGCAAGGCTGAACCTTACCGTTCCTAGAGCCTTTCGGTCTAGGACCTTCCACTCTTCATCTTTCATGGCTTCGGGTTTCTTCCCTTCGATCGGAAAATAGAGATCCTTCTGATATAAGACATCTTCAATCTGCATCTTCCAGAACGCGAAGTTCGACCCATTGAACTTCTCGATCTTGACCTTCGATTCTTCCGCCATCTGTGTAGAGGTTGATCTCCGAACCAAGGCTTTGATACCAGTTGTTGGGGACGGATCCGATCAAGCACCACACGACTAGAATCACAATCGAAGAAGAAAGCACGCACAATCGCACAAGACAAGGATTTATAGTGGTTCGGCAATGTGCCTACTCCACTTGCTCACACCAGACTCTCTCTACTATTTCTTGAATGAAGTTGGGATACAATATGTGGTGCCACAAGGCTCCTTTTATACTACAAAACAGAATACCAAGCATTCAGCAATCCCCACCATCAACTCTCAGCCAATCAGGATACATGATGTGGATTAAGCATCTCAACAATCCAACCCAACACCTCTCAGCCAATCAGAATGCAGGAGGTGGATCAGACACCTCAACAATCCAGCCCAAGAGCTCTCAACCAATCAGAAGGCAGCATGGAGATCAGCCACATCAGCAATGCTTTCTACTTGTATTCAACCAATCAGTCTTCACATGATAAATCTCAACAGCATGCACCCTTGAGGTTTTGGGTAGAAGCCTAGGGAGCCATGATCTCAACTGCTACTATGTAGCTGTGATGGTTGGATGACATGTCGCTTGGCACACTGAGGAGTCACCACATGATGTTTAGCCTCAACACTTGAGTGCCTTTAGTCCAGTGCTTCGAGTGCGGGCCAATTAGTCATGGTTGGTGGTCTAGTCTTTCACTTATTCACTTAGAGTTAACACTCGTGCAATGGCTAGTGTTGGCAACATTGGCGAGTATTCCGAGTGGGAGCGTCAAGCGGGGAGTTTCGGGAAAATGTGGTTCAATGAAGTTAGAATGGGATACAAGTCTCCTCTGCATAAGGAGGATTTAAGTTAGTCATAGTGATTTATAGTACGATAACAATGATCTTGAAATCCGTGCCCTCATTCGTTCCCTACTCCACGATGGACTCTTACACGTGAGTAGTGGATTTGCGTTAATCACGATGATTCGTTGGATGGAATCTAAGTTGTGAATCAGAAGTACAATTGTGAAGTAGACTTAAGTAGACGTGTTGAGAACTTAGTTAGCATGCATTGTACCCCACCACATGCTTACCGAGGCACCCTAACCCTAAGGCTTTCTTTTGCTTTAGAGTCATACTGTGAGATCTCATCGGATCAAGACTACAGACTATCAACGAAGCTTAGTTACTCATTCCATACGCTTCCATTCCGAGGATGTGATGAAACATGTTTGGATTTTAGTGACTCCTCTCAGTAAAGAAGTAATCTGATCTTGGTCCAAGTGTTGGACATTGATCTAAATGATATTCAGATGCAATTAAAAGATTAGGTTTGCGATCTTGATTAAATCAAGTATCTATGAGTGGTCCATGAGATCTAGATTTAAGATGTGATATCAATATCCAATTCATTATACGTGGAACGTACAATCACATTGTCCTTATCTCCAAGTATCTGCGGAGAAAGAGCATTATTCTTGAAAGAGCTCAAGAATAATTCCATTATTGAATTATATCTAAGTATTGAGAAAGAGATAATTAAATGTGATTTATTTATCCTTAATAATGTTAATTTGATTCATATTATCTGAATACATGAGAATGACAATCCAATATAATAAATGTGATTTCATTATTATAGATATCAATAATGTTGATAGCACTATCCAATTATTCATATATATTATAAATGTTATTTATAATATATGGAGAGAGACTAATTGTGATTTATATTTTTTTATCAATTATTAATGTGAATTGGATCCACATTGGATAATTCATTGAAAATATAATTACATTTTGTTTTGGATTGTGAATATGATTCACATAATTCCAATGGCATGATTGCAATCTTCACAATATAATTATGAATTATTTTTGTGAGTAATCTTGAAAATTCCATGGGATAATGTAATCTCATGAATTGGAATGGGATTTACTCATTCCAAGTCGAGGGTGGACGACCACATTGTCCTAAAGGGACTTGGTGGCCGCCCCCATTTAGGGATAAGGCAATCTCTTCCTCCATTATCTTCAAGATTAAATAATTTAATTTTGAAACTAATTATACTTATTTAGCAATATATATTAATTTAAATTAAATTAATTATATATTATGTTTTTGACAACAAAATCATGGCCATTGAAACAACATAAATCAATCTCATCCATTGATTTTGTATTGTCCATTGATTGAAATCCATAGACTCCCAAAATCCGATATAAGAAGAGGCACCCCTTGCAGTACATTGGTCCTTTTGAGATACTCAAACGTGTAGGACCAGTGACTTATAGATTGGCTCTCCCAATGCACCTATCTGATGTGCATAATGTCTTTTACATATCAAACCTAAGAAAGTATATTCCATGTGATTCAGTATGAAGAATTACAGTTGTAGCCTAATCTTACATACAAAGAACAACCTGTTGAGATTATAGGTAGAATGGAAAAGAAACTTCGCAAAAAGACGTTGCAGCTAGTAAAGGTTCTGTGGAGAGATCGAAAAAAGTGGTGAAGTTACATGAGAACTAGAGGATGAGATGCGCGTGAAGTATCCAGCAATGTTTAGCGTCAAAGGTATGACAAATTTCGAGGATGGAATTTTTTAAGAGGGGTAGAATGTCACAACCTGAAGTTTGAAAAAAAGGCTTTTGATTGGAGGGGGAAATTGTAAGAGAATCCTTGCAATTTTCCCACCCAAATGAAAAGGGGAAACGGGCAGGACTTGACGCCCCATTCTAGACTTGCCTTTTTCCTCTTCGTCCAGTCCGTCATTAGTATAGAAAGGAGGAAAAAAGAGAAGAGAGAAGAAGAATAGAGAGAGAAGAAAGAAGAGAAGGAGAAGAGTAGAGTAAGATCCTACTTTCGACCTTTTTCCTATTTCGTTTTTCCTTATTGTATTGAGTTGTTTTGGGAGATATTTGATTTGTGATATGATTTTAGGGTTGTATTAAAATGGGAGGATAGAATTTCGGTTTTTTGTAATTTGATATTATGAAATGAGTGTATGATCTAGTTTACATGTGAAAATAGGTGATAAAGCAATAAAACATGAAGAAAAATGTATGGTAAAAAAATATATAATGGCAGAGCAAGAACATGAGGTTTTACCCTTGAATTCAACAAACTCAGGTGGGGGTCTACATTAGTAAGATAAAAGAATGGATGATAATGTAGGATTGATGTCATTGTAGTGAAAATTTATTTGTTGAGACACTGTAATTGATAGTGATATAATTTGATTTAGTTTTTCATTTGAAAGAGATGAAGATTAAAATTTTTGTTCAAAAAGGATTGTGGATAGCATGATGAAATTAAGTTACATGCATATTTTTCTTAGTTTTTGTAAGGGAATGATGATGGAATAAGTTTACATTCTTGTGGATTATGTGATGGTCATAAGGTAATGTTAATATTATTGAGTATAAGAGCTTAAACAATAAATAATGACCCATTTGAACGAGAGAATGGGAGATATAAGGGAGAGGTAGTATGATAAAAAGATACCACATGGAAGAGATGAATGTGAGGATATATATGTGAATGTGGGAGTTCTTTGAGAGTTAGGAGTTTGATGATTAGCTGACAAAAAATTGAGGACATGAACAATATTATGAGAGTTGTAGAAATATCAATGGAGTATACTTATGAAAATAGACGGGGAAGATGTTAGATGGGAAGTGGTAACGATTATAGAAAACATAGGTGTATGAATGTAAATATTGATGAAAAAGTAAATTAATTTTGACGTGGAATTTAAGAAGATCATCTTAAATTAGAAGAATTTTCCCACCATAGATCATATTCGCTTTAAGTGTATTGAAGGATATATATTTTACGAAAGGTAGTGGAGTAGAGGATTGTTAGGATGAGGATACGGGGATTAAGATCTCACGTAGAGTTATTAATCTTTAACTTTCCATTCTCCAGCAGTTTGGTTTATTATAACATAGTTATAATTAATACTTGTAGCAAAATCGAATTCGGTCGCTTCGAGAGATTAAAGGACGCTACCCATACTCGAGGTGAGGATTTCCTTGAATTGAGTAATAACTTTACCCTTTCTCTTTCTGAGTTGGTTGTCTATTTGGTTGTATTTTTTTTCGATGTCCAAGTGTAAGATAGTATTATGACATATAAGAAAAATCCATGGGAATCATCTACATTGGGAGTTGTAGATGATTCTAGGATAGAGCCTTCGGATGCTAAAATATGAAAAACATGAAGAAAAGGGAATAAGAGTGAAATAAGAAAAACTTGGGACTTCGCTCCGTACTGGCCATGGTAGATCATTTGGATCGAAACTCGTAGTATAGTACAAGATGAGATGACCCATCGGATATAAATCTGTAATATGTCAAAAGAAAATTTCAAACATGAAAAACAAATGAGGATGAGTGACTCTGGGAACAGTCAATCGAGAAGTGATGAGTTCTCACTCCGTCCAAGTAATGGGCATGTGCTATACACTCGAGGATTAACAAATCAAGGGACCTCTAGTAGGTTAGGTTACCCGCTAGCTACATGTTATTTTAACCAATAAGGAATTCCTGAGATGAGTTACATAATATGAACAACAAAAACTATCATAACCAATATTATGAAAATTGGTATTGAAAGAAAAGTGATTAAAACTAAATTAAATACCATGGAAGGAAAAGAGAAAAACAAAAGAAGAGAAAAGAAAACTCCCACCAAATGGTAGATTATAAAACTTCTATTCTTCATCATATTACACCTCTTGTATGTTCTCACTGAGCCTTTACTCACCTCCTTAGTGACAACCCAACTCAGGTGATGGCCAAAACATGCATTATAGCACGGAAGTCTACCAAACAGCCACGATGCCAACTCCGCCTACGTTCTGCACCAGTACACCCAAATCACCCACCAACCATCATGTCAGCGGCTCCTCAAGAAGTTAGTGAGCCAAGCATTACCTCCCCATTTTTACCTCATCCAGTAGGAGGAAGAAATGATCTTGGTCATGCTTTGGGAGATCATGACAGTAATGACCAACCTCACTTCGATGTTGAGATGATGATTCGTTGCCGTCGCCAACACCTGCCGTCAAATTATGAATGATGAGAAGATGTTGACGTCGTGGGAAATATCTTTTTGTTTGGTTTTTTTGATTTTTGTGGGGGATGTAACTTTTTGTTAACCCCTTAATGCTATGAACAATACTTTTGAGTTCTAACCTCCTTAGTACAGATGTGGATATGTTGACTAACTTCCCAACTTTCATTTTTGTTCAAACTTGTAAGAACAATTGTATGTGAAGCTTATGGAAAGTCACGATGATAGTTTTATGATATATATATATATATATATATATCTTTGTGTCTCTATGTTTTTTTTATGTTTGGGAATCATATTTTTCTGCTCTATTACATTTTTCCCTTGGTAGATTGTAGGCAATAGGTTATTGCATCACATTCTGATCAAACCTGGTCGTGTCGGGCATAGGGGATCGGGGCGTGACACAAAGTCAACCACCTAATCCTTTCTATGTGTCACCATGTTTACCTCTCTAAAAATTTTGGTAATAATTTAATCTCAGTTGAAACATTTACCTTTAGGGGATTGTCTCATTGTTTATATCTACATTGAGCAGCTTTGTGACCTATTTATCAAAAGCTTACTAATCTCCAATCTTATTTTTTGGGTATTTTACAATTATGCCCCCTTCGAGTTTCAATTTTTTTTTCCAAAATCACTAGTGTTGAGCCATTAACAGTTATGACCCCTTGGTTAGTTGCATTCAATTCATCTTCCAAATGGACGTCAAGTTATGAGCACACACGTAATTGGAAAGAAAGAAAGGAGTAAGCATAACTATCTATTCTTCTTAGTTCTTTGTCCATCTCGTCTTCTTCGTTCTTTTTCTTTCATACCCCACATCCTTCTCTCCACTGCTTTCAAATCCCTCCCCCCTAGATTGATCTAAACTCGAGTTGTTTTAAAGTATAAACATTCAAGAAAAAAACATATATTTGCTCAATAGTATGACTATCCAATACCTTCTATAATAAATGGTGTATTTGATACCTCTAAGGAAGATTGCACACATCTCACGACCATTCAAATGGTAAGACTGAATTCTTGAGTCGACGATCTTTTGCAATTTCAAAATTAAGCATATTAAATAAATAGAAAGAAAAAGAATTGAACATCAAGCATAAAAAGAACCATGTATTTTCCATAGCAACGAGCTCGATGTATTTTGACATAAATCATGTTTATGGAATCAAGATTGCAAAGAAACTGTTGGGAGACGGGCAACAAGCTACGTCGTCAATCCCTTTTGGATGGCAAATCCAATTCTTCGGAACACAACATCTATAGATCTGGGAACCATGACATTACTATGCATAATATCAGCAATAACCGTTTAGAGACTATTTAGGAACCAATCACGTAATGCTGTTGCTCCATTAGTTAAGAACCTGAAAAATGTGTTCACTGTTGGAAACCAGTAGACATGTCCCCGAGGATATAAAATATAAAATTCGTTGCCCTCTCTGATGGTATACAAACGATACACAGAATATAATAACACTTCCAGATTCAGGATTCTCTAACTCTTCCATCTCACATGGTCATTAACGATCTAACTCTTCCAACACCAATATAATTACAAGGACCGCACCGCAGTTTATTGGAGGCGTTGGAGGACTGCTCAAATTTAAACAGAAGGGAAACTAAATAAATTACGACAGATTGATACGTCACTTGTGTTCGGTTGAGCAAAGTCTACATGAAGAAGAAGAAAACAATAATTTTGGAGAAAATAAAAACAAATTTACTTTATCTTTTTTTCCATTTCATGATAAATTATTTAATCCGAAGGAAAATAAAAAAAGAATTGTATTGAAATATATTGTTTTCGATCAATTAGAATTATCTTACAGAAATTATAATTCTCTCAAAAGATCAATATACATACACACATACATTAATGGATCTTTTGAGTAACAGTAAATAAGATCTTATGAAACTTGAATATTTTTACCCAGAATATGTAAAAGAAATATTTGGTATTATACAAAAGTGTCTCACAATTCAATTACCTATAAATAAATAAATTTTCATTTTAAATTCATTGTAATTATTTAATCTATTTTCTAATGATAAAGAAAAAGAAAAAAAAATCATTTTTTGATTTTCAACCTGATTAGTATAATATATTTGTATAACTAATTCATAATAAAATCAAAAATTGAAGGGATATTTACACCCCTAACCCTGAGTAATTTGGTATTTACCCCAGGAACCCTCGATAATCACAAATTGCATACAAGACCTTGAGTAATGTTTAAATCTTACACCCAGAACCCCTGTGTTAATTTCCATCAAATTTCCCGTCAACTATGACGGTATCCGTCAAGTATTTTATAATTTATACCCTTCAACTTTTAATTATTTACAAATAAGACCATGCCCCATTCCTCGTCCTTCCCCCCCTTCGTCCTCCAACAACACCCCCACCGCAAGTGGGAGTGGCAGCCCGTCGATAGCCTCGCCTGCCCCTGCAAGCCCCAGTCCGTGCCCCCCTCCTCTACCTGCAACCCAGGTCGAGGCCCCACTCCTCCCTGCAACCCCAGGTCGAGCCCCCCTTGCTCCCCCGGATCGAAGGCCCACCCTCCGCAAGCTCGACTCCGACCAGAACCCCTGCCCGCGCGTCCTGAGGACGAGCTGCAAACCATCGAGACCGGAGCCCCCGCCTGCCATCCCCCCGCCCGCGCATCCTGAGGATGAGCTGCAGGGCAACTATCGAGCCGAGCCACAGTTCCCCCCTCCACCCCCCTCCCCGTGCATCACCCGCTCGGGTAGCCCACCAGCTCACTGTGCATCACCTGCTCGGGTAGCCCACCAGCTCCCCGTGCATCACTTGCCTGGGTGGCCCCAGCTCCAACACCCCCCTCACCAGCGCCTACGCCCTGCTAGCCTCAGGCCGGACCCTGCTGCACGTACCTCCGGCCGTCTCCCGTCGCAGCCTGCCACCCTCCATCGTGAAAGACTCCACCGCTTGTGCAAGCTCCAAAGCCACCTCCTCTTTTTTTAATCTCGGCCGTTAGATCACGAATGGGTTAGATTGACTCAGCCATCTGGTTGAGTTAATGAACTAAACTAACAAAGAGTTATGGGTGTAAATGGAATGATTATATAGGGTCTTGGGCGTATTTAGTGATTATCGAGAGTTGCTGGAGTAATTACACAACTACTCAAGATTATATAGGTAAATATCTCAAAATTGAATATATCTAAGATGTTACAAAGGTTTTTGGTAGAACCACGGGAAGTAAAAACAAAGTCAAAAGAATTTTTAAATTCAAAAGGAACAATCTTAAAACATCAACAAATATCCTTAACATCACGTTCAGCAACAAAACAAATCATAATGATTTCATCGAGGAAAAGGAGGAGGAACAGAAAACTATTTTATAAAGATATTGGAATCCAGATTCTAGATGCAGCAGAGAGAGAACCCTTTGTACCGGTGGTCGAAGCTCACGGGACACTGTTTGCCATCGCCGGTGGAGGAGGTGGTGCTGCTGGCGGTGGTGGAGCATCTGGCGGGGGTGGCGGGGGAGATGGGTTCCTCCCGCGCGGCCTGCCCGGGGTGCGGATTGGGGGCATTCCATAGTACACAGGGGCCCTTCCCCTTGGAGAAGGTGGTTGTGGTAGCGGTTTCCACAGGAGAAGACGATGGCCCTCGACAAAGAAGGGGCTGCACAGCAAGGAGAGGAGGAGGAAAGCCCTCACCATCGCCGGAGCGAGCGACCCCCTTCTTTCAGCTGAAGGGAAACGAGCAGATGAATTAACCGTAACAGCCGCGACTCAGAGGTCAGGTGGCGTTGGCGCATAGTTTATGCGCTCAAGGTGGAGATGGGATGGGACCTTCACTCGAATAAAAGAAATCACGTTCATTTCACTCTCATGCCATCCAAAGTCCAAATCTATGGACGTAGTCGGGCTCGTCTGTGCCGTCCGAATATCAAACATTAACTCAATGCAAGATAAGGACGTGGAAAAAAATACCAAGTCAACTCAAGCATTGATTTTTAAATTACGAGGACTCGTTCATTCCTAATATATTGATTCCTTTTACGCTATATATTGATACGGGTGCCCGTGGACTGGGTATTCAAACCGTTTGTTCATAGTGTAGTTCGTCCCGACTAACAAGAGAAACAATTTTATAGATATAGAATCAGGACATATTACAAAGAAACTTTAGGGAGATAGGCAACAAGCTGCGCCGCCAATCTTTTTTGAATGACAAATCTAATTCTTTGAAACACAACATCCATAGACCTGAAAAAAATAACATTGCTATGCATAATTTTCTGGACCCTCTTAAGAAGCTCTACAGCTTCAGATGCCAAGAATCCAAAGGTATCAAACCCGAAATGGATGAAGACATGTTGATTGTCAATACAAGCCTTCTCATGTTTAGCAACTTTAACTAAGGTAGCTTTCTGTGCAGCGTATCCCGCAGTAAAATAACTTTTTATCAGACCAACTAACAGAGACACTCCAATTATTAGGACACGGGTTGATCCGACCCATTCTGACGGGTAGTCGGTTCTAACGGGCACCCCATTAATTGAATGGATTGAATATATCCACGGATATCATGGAATTTGTAGGAAGAAGCAACAACGAATCAAGCATCAAAATGTACATGGATTAACGTGGAAACCCTCTTGTGAGGGAAAAAATCACAGGGACAACAAACTGTAATCTCCAACAACTGAGATTAGGGTACTCTTCACATAATAATCAATCCAATAAAGGTGGGGATGAGTACACTAAATAGGCACAAGTGGTAAACGAGTCCTAATCTAAACTCATTTGCCCACCACCAACAGCACATCAACTCGACACTCCCCCTCAAATTGGGCACATATATCAATCATGCCCGACTTGCCAACATTAAACTCAAATTACATCGTAGGTAGTCCCTCATGAAGAGATCTGTAATCTGATCACTAGATTTCATGTAAGACAGACACAACTACCCATCATCAATCTTCTCATATATAAAGTACCTTCCAATTTCAACATGCTTGGTTCGGTCGTGCATAATAGGGTTGTTGGTCAAGTTTATTGCAGCTTTGTTATCATAAAACAACTGAATTGGAGTGTCAACTTAAGTACCAATCTCTTCCAGTAGCAGTTTTAACCACAATACTTCACTGATACGGTTTGCAAGGGCACGATATTCGACTTCAACACTAGACCTAGAAACCACGTTCTATTTTTACTCCTCCAAATAACAAGATTCCCACACAAATAGACTACATAGCCAGATGTAGATCAACGGTCATCGATAGATCCTACCCAATAGGTATATGTATAGACTTCTATTTTCACCTCTTGACTTCTTCTAAAATTAGACCTTTTCTTGTAGACTTCTTGATATAACACTTTTTGAAAACACACAAAAAAGACCAAAATCAGAAACTACATCACAAAAATATTTTCCTTGCATTGTACATAGCATTTGCATTTTCATATTGATGATGGTAATTGAACTAGTCTAAATAAAATTCGAAGATTAGAGCTTGGTTAGACCTATAATCCACTTAACCACATGAACATTATAGAAACTGGAATTGAGATGCTTTAGGTCTACCACACTTAATTCTTTGATACCATGAGACTTGGTTCAATGTTATCTTGACTGCCTAAATAGAATATCTTGGAACACATGCATGACTCTTGTCGACAATGTCCTAACTTGCACACCTACACCTTGCATTTTGCTCATCCTAGATGAAGTAGTAGAGGGTTGGATTTGCCAACATGAGACACAAACCAATGGAAACATCGGAAGTCACACATCTATGGTTATTGTACCCCAACCCAATCCAGTAGTGAAGAAGTCTCAAGATGTAAGTTTGTGGGTTGCAATAATGCTTCAAAAGAGGTATAGTCTACTAACTCAAGAGGGAAAAGTCCTTATGTAAATGTTGTTGTATATAGTATTAAAAAATGCATATTAAAATACTTCAAAAAGAATAGATGGGCAAAAATTCTAAGAAAAATCAAGCCCCATCGAAGTTTGTATGTATATAGTCAATAAGCAAGCTTGAGCTTCAAAGTCAAATCTAGGTGAGCCTGTAGTCGGATGATTTGGCTACATTGGTCAAGCATCCTAGGATAGGTAGCTATACCGGCTACTGTCTATTCTCTTCTCCACCTCCTCTTCTTGAGTTAGTTGCACTTGAACTTAGAAGGGAATGCCCCACTTCTCGAGGAAAGGGTTCCTAGATTGAGGAATTAGGGTCACCATATTGGAGAAGACTGTCTTTTATTGCTTCAGTCGAGGTGAGCTACATATCACTGACATTGTACACGGTAGACTCATAGTCATAAAGGACTATGTATGACATCGACTTATTCTGACATGGATTTTGAGGACACTAAGGCAAAGTCTTGTGGGTCTTAGAGGATGTTGTGTTTCAAATCTGTTTCCCAATAAGGTTCTGACTAAACAAACTTCTAAAGGTCTAACTAAGCTCCAAATTTTGATTTTATGAAGACAAGCTTTAAAGTTAAAATCAATCCATGTTCTTTCTTTTCTTTTCATTATTTTCTTTTATGCACTTATAGGTATAAATGTTTACTAGGGACTAGCAAAGACAAGTATATAGAGGTGATGAATCTATATTTCATCATCTTTATTCTTTCATTTTGGCCTTTAAACCCTTGATAAATGCATGTATATAGCTTTATTTGTGCAAAATAGCATTCATTATTCATACTATAAATATTGTACAAAATACTATATTTAAAGCCAAAATAAAAGAATGAAGAAAAGAAAATAAAAAGAAATGAAATATCGTAGGTATTAAATGGCCCTAAATATTGAGACCTGGGCATCATGATGATTTGATCGATAAGGAATAAAGAAGGGGGAGATAAGGGCCAAAAATACAATAAAAACCCTAACTTATTTAGCCCAATAAATAAGTTTGGGACCTATTTTATTCTTTATTATTTATACATTAACTCAATAAACTTTCTACATTAAAATTGTAGATAAAATATATAGACAAATGCAAAATTTATTTCATACAAAATAATGCATAATGTGCTTTCTACGTTTATAATAAAAACGTAAAATCCCAACATCCCAGATCAGTATCTCCTTCATATGAATTCAAAATTCATCAAAATCATCTGTAATTGTATATAACTTTTAATTAGCTATTAAGTGAAGGAGGTTTCTTTTAATTTGGAGTTAAGATGTAAAAGTTAGGTTTTGCACTCTTATTGTACATTATACCTGAATAAAATATTCAATTTATTTATTCTTTAAATTCTTTAATATCTTATATTTTTACAAATTCGTAAATACTACTTATAACATATGCACATAATTAGAATAAAATAAAATCATTAAAACCGCACTAAAATAAATAAAAATACAAAAATTCATTGATGAATTAAATAAACATACACCTATATAATAACCATACATATTTATTTAAGTGTACATATTACTTCAGAAAAATAAAATAAAAATAAATTTATATGAATTTAAGGAAGTTACAAATGTAGAAATTAGGTAAATTATATAATAAAAAATCTAAAACACGACATAAAAATAAAATACGTATAATATATGTAAATATACCTATGTTTATACTTATAAAAGTTACTTATAATAAATCATCCCATAAAAATAAATATAAATCAAAATAAAATACTATATAAAATAATAAATATTTTTTATATTTTGATAAAAAATGTTAAAATCATTTTCTATTTTAAACATAATTAATAAGGCCTTTTCATCCTATTTTGTCGTGTAGCCCGCCTACGTGGACCAAATGGGAGGCGGTCTGAGTTGACCCCGGTCAACTCTCCACCCCTCCCAAGGTCTACATCTGGCCGGCCTACACCCTGGTCTTCTTTCATTTTTGTGCTCTTTGTTAATTTAGCTCGACTTCTCTTTGACTTCTGCACCTCGACCACTGCTCTTCCATGCTAGATCTTCATTTCGATCGATGGATCACTGAGACAAGCTCTGTTCCCGATCGAAGTCACCCATGTATAAAGTATCACTTCATACCTCATTTGATCCTTGATCCTCTTATACAAAGCAAACCTGTAATCCTAATATCACCCAAGGTACCTAGTGATAGCAAGAATCAAGCCAGGGTTAAATGAATGCATCTGGGACGAGTTCGAGTTGATCCACCTCTGTGGTCGAGCTCCGCCGCGAGGTTCCTGAGCTCCTTCACCTTTGGGCAGGTTATGATCTTATTATGCAGTTCTAGACAATATTCCTCTTTTGCATTTCATTTATGCTCTTAGTTTATATTTTTATTCACTCCAATAGGATAAGAATCGATTCTCGTAGTTCGCTAGAGCTCCACTCCGGTGAGTATTCCATCATTCATTTGACGTGCTTCAACTGACCAACCACCTCCATCTGATACCCTCTCGCCTTCCCTTCTCTCCACGCACCTCCATTCCCCATGATCTTTCTCGGATCAGGAGAACCATTCTCCGCCTCCACCGCATTGCCTGAGAACATCGTCTCGATCTTCCTCAGCCCCATTCCACTTGCTAAAGCATTTGGAGGCTTTATTTCTGTGCCATTGTTCTAACCCTATAGATATCAAAGAGAAAGAGCCCTGGTTGAGGGTTGTTGAGGCAGGGAAGAAGCTCTAAGTTTTCTTGAGCTCCAGGCCTCCTCCGTCGCATTCCATATCATTTTGAAGGGTCCAATCAGCGCAGATCCCAATCAGGATTGTTTTGGACCATCTCATAGTAGCCACGAGGCCCGTAGATGTTCGATTAAGCTGATCAAAGTTTTCTTGGGTGAAACTTCTTTGTTATTTGTTTGGGTAGTCCCTCTGCCCATAGTGCTTGACGTGGACACCTCAACTATTTACTGCATATCCTGATAATCCTTGGACGCCTGTTCCTTCGAACAACAAAAGCAGCGATGGATTACAAAATCAGATAGATCACATTTCATTCTAGCAACGATAAGGTGCCAATTCAGATGATCCAAGTGTCAAAAAAGTCAAAGTATGCATTACATGAGAGAGAGCATTCAGATCGGAGAACAAATGAGTGTGACTTCCTAGATGAGATTAGAGATATCAAGCTTTTCATGGATGATATCGAGACCCACGAACTCCTCTCCATGGAGGAATGAGTGGATAACATAATCGAATTCCCAGATGTCTTTAAAGATGAGATATTTACTTATTTGCCCTAAGAATTGATTTTTAGCCACCTATCCTTAGCAGAGAAGAAGGAAATTAATGAAAATTTCTATGAACAAGATTCTATCATTGAAGAGTTTTGTGTTACATTAAATGTAGAGGTTCAAATGCCAATGGTTGACAATGTACAATTGAATGATCCTACACCATCGCCATGCATAGTAGCTAAAGTCTATACAAAATGATTCGGACCCCACCGAAGCTCAAATCACTTCCAGCAAATATGATCTATGCCTTCCTTGTGGGTGCCAGAATATGTTCCCGGTAATCATAATTTCACAACTGACCAAGGAATAAGAATCTTGACTGCTCGAGGTTATAGAAAGAAACCTCAAAACTAGAGGTTGGAAAATTTCAAATCTCCATGGGATAAATCTTCCATTGTGTTCCCATTACATCTACCTTGGAGATGAGAGCAAGCCATCTCAAGAGTTCTAGTGCAGATTGAATCCAAATTTTTGAGAGATTGTTATGAATGAAATCACAAAATGGTGTGATGCGGGATTCATATATGCCATCTAAGACTTAAAATAGGTGGGTCCCTTGCACATAGTATCAAAGAAATCAAGGATCACCATTGTGAAGGATGACAAATGAGAGGAGATCCCAACCTGAGTTCCAACATCTTGGTGCATCTATGTGGATTACAGATGTCTGAATTTAGCGACCAAGTTCCGCTCGAAAAACTGGTCGCGAAGGAGTACTTCTGTTTCTTGGACGGATACTCTGTTTATAATCAAGTTGCTATAGTGCCAGAAGATTCAAAGAAAAGGACCTTCACATGTCCATTTGGGACATACACCATCCGCATAATGCCAGTCAGTTTCTACAACGCTCCAGTGACATTCCAACAATGCACATTAGCTATTTTTGCATATATGGTTGGTAGTTTTCTTGAGGTTTTCATGAACGTTTTCTTGTTATGGAGACAACTTCGATCAATGCCTAACTTACCCAGATCGAGTCTTAAAAAGATTATGCGAAGTGAACTTGATGCTCACGTCGTAGAAGAGTCGTTTCATGGTGATCGAGGAGATTGTATTAGACCATGTCATATCCAAATGAAGCGTGGAGGTAGATCCAGCGAAGGTGGACACCATTTCCAAACTTGAGCCACCTACAATTCTGATACAAGTCCAGTATTCTTCGGGTATGTAGGATTTTATTAAACATTCATCCATGACTTCTATAAAATTTCCCAACCACCGCCTAACTTTTAAGAAAGGAGAAATACCATTCGAATATCTCTTACGTTTATCTCTTACGTTTATTATTTTTTTTTTTGGAAAATATCATCGTGTATATTCATCTATATATCCCTCCAAAATACCATTCGAATTTCATCAGAAACAGAGACCCTTATGCCATCCATCTAGAACATGTAATTTTAACAGTCTTAGAATTGTTGTAATCGACCTGTTCTAGATGGAGGGCATAAGTGTCTTTGTTTCTGACGAAATTCGAATGGCATATTGGAGAGATATATAGATGAATATATATGGTGGTATTTTTAAAAAAAAATAAAAAAATGTGGAAGATATAAGCTCCAGTGCATGTAAAATTACATGCACCTTGGTGCAAGCTCCCCATCCTCATATATTTGTATGAGAATGGGGAGCTTGCACCAAGGTGCATGTAATTTTACATGCACCGAGAGTTATATCTTCCATATTTTTTTATTTTTTTGAAAAATACCACAATGTATATTCATTTATATATCCCTCCAGTAAAATCAAAATTTGAATATATCTAAAAAAAGAACTTTAAAGAAACTATTCCATGTATATCTGTACGACGTTACAAACATTTTTGTTAGAAGCATTGGAAGTAAAAACAAAGTCAAGAGAATTTGTAAATTAAAAAGGAATAATCTTAAAATATCAACAAATATCCTTAACATCACGTTTAGCAACAAAACAAATCCATAATAATTTCATCAAGAAAGAGAGGAGGAACAGAAAACTAATTTATAAAGATGGTGGAATCTAGATTCTACATGCAGCAGAGAGAGAACCCTTTGCAGCGGTGGTCGAAGCTCGCGGGACACTGTTCGCCATCGCCAGTGGGGGAGGTGGTGCTGCTGGCGGTGGTGGAGCATCTGGCGGGTGTGGCGGGGGAGATGGATTCCTCCCGCGCGGCCTACCCGGGGTGCCGAATGGGGGCATTACATAGTACGCAGGGGCCCTTCCCCATGGAGAAGGTGGTCGTGGTAGCTGTTTCCACAGGAGAAGACGATGGCCCTCGACAAAGAAGGGGCTGCACAGCAAGGAGAGGAGGAGGAAAGCCCTCACCATCACCGGAGCGAGCGACCCCCTTCTTTCAGCTGAAGGGAAACGAGCAGATGAATTAACCATAACAGCCGCGAAGTCAGAGGGCAGGTAGTGTCGGCAGATAGTTTATGCGCTCAAGGTGAGGATAGGATGGGATCCTCTTTGATCAACACCTCCACTTGAATAAAAGAAACCACGTTCATTTCACTCTCATGCGATCCAAAGTCCAAATCTATGGACGCAGTCGAGCTCGTCTGCGCCGTCTGAATGTCAAACATTAATTCAATTCAAGATAACGACGTGAAAAAAAATACTAAGTAGATTCAAGCATTGATTTTTAAATTATGAGGACTCGTTCATTCGTAATATATTTATTCCTTTTATGCTATTTATTGATAAGAGTGTCCTTGGGCTCGGTATTCAAACCATTTGTTCATAGTGTGGTCCGTCCCGACTTATCATTATCAGGACACGGGTCGATCCAACCCATTCCGATGGGTAGTCGGTTCTTACGGGCACCCCATTAATTGAATGGATTGCATGTATCCACGGATATCATGGAATTTGTAGGAAGAAGCAACAATGAATCATGCATCAAAATGTACACAGATTATCGTGGAAACCATCTTGTGAGGGAAAAAATCACGAGGGGCAACAAACCGTAATCTCCAACAACTGAGATTAGGGTACTCTTCACACAATAATCAATCCAATAAAGGAGGGGATGAGTACACTAAATAGGCACAAGTGGTAAACGAGTCCTAATCTAAACTCATTTGCCCACCACCAACAGCACATCAACTCGACACTCCCCCTCAAATTGGGCATATAAATCAATCATGCTCGACTTGCCAACATTAAACTCAAATTGCATCGTACGTAGTCCCTACGTGAAGAGATTTGTAATTTGATCACTAGATTTCATGTAAGGTAGACACAACTACCCATCATCAATCTTCTCATATATAAAGTACCTGCCAATTTCGACATACTTAGTGCAGTCTTGCATAATAGGGTTGTTGGCCAAGTTTATTGCAACATCGTTATCACAAAACAACTACATTGGAGTGGCAACTTCAGTACCAATCTCTTCCAGCAACACTTTTAACCACAATACTTCGCTGATACCGTTCGCAAGGTCACGATATTCGACTTCAGCACTAGACCTATCACGTTCTATTTTTTACTTCTTCAAATAAAAGATTCCCACAAAATAGACTACATAGCCAGATGTAGATAGACGGTCATCGATAGATCCTAGCCAATATGCATCTGTATGTACTTGTATTTTCATCTCTTGACTTCTTCTGAACATTAGACCTTTTCCCGAAGACTTCTTGATATAGCATTTTTTTTGAAAAACACATAAAAAGAACAAAATCAGAAATTACATCACAATTTTTTCCCTTGCATTGTACATAGTATTTGCATTTTTTGTATTGATGATGATAATTGATCTAGTCTAAATAAAATCCAAAGATTGCAGCTAGGATGAACATGTAATCCACTTAATCACATGAACATTATGTGAACTATAATTAAGATGCTTCAAGTCTGCTACACTTAATTATTTGAAACCTAAGACTTGGTTCAATGTCATATTGACTGCTTAAATAGAATATCTCAGAACACATGCATGACTCTTATCAACAATGACCTAACTTGCACACCCACACCTTGCATTTTGCTCACCTTAGTTGAAGTAACAGAGGGCTGGATTTGCCAGCATGAAATTACAAGCCAATGGAAACATCGGAAGTCACACATCTGTGGACATTGTACCCCAACCCGATCCAATAGCGAAGATATCTAAAGATGCAAGTCTGTGGGTTGCAATAATGCTTCAAAAGAGGTATAGTCTACTGGCTCAAGAGAAAAAAGTCCTTATGTAAATGTTGTTGTATATAGTATTAAAAATGCATATTAAAAAACTCCAAAAAGAATAGACGGGAAAAAATTCTAAGAAAAATCAAGTCCCATCAGAGTACGTATGTATATAGACAATAAGCAAGCTTGAGCTTCAAAGTGAAATACATGTGAGCCTGTAGCCGGATGACTTGGCTACATTGGTCAAGGATCCCAGGATAGGTAACTACACCGGCTACCATCTATTCTCTTCTCCATCTCCTCTTCGTGAGACAGTTGCACTTGAACTTAGAAGAGAATACCCCACTTCTCGAGGAAAGAGTTGTTGGATTGGGGAATTAGGGTCATCATGTTGGAGAAGATGGTCTTTTACTGCTTCAGCCGAGTTGAGTTACATATCACTGACACTGTATAATGTAGACTCATAGTCATAAGGGACTGCATATGCCATCGACTTATTCTGACATGTCTTTTGAGGATACTTAGGCAGAGCCTTGTGTGTCTTAGAGGATGTTGTGTTTCAAATCTGTTTCCGCAATAAGGTTCTGACCAAAACTAACTTCCAAGGGTACGACTGAGCTCCAAACTTTGATTTTATGAAGGCAAGTTTGAAAGTTAAAATCAATCGAAGTTCTTTCTTTTTCCTTTCTTTATTTTCTTTTGTGTACTTATAGGTATAAGTGTTTTCTATGGACTAGCAAAGGCAAGTATAGAGAGGTGATGAGTCTCCATTTCCTCACCTTTATTCTTTCATCATTACCTTTAAACCCTAGGTAAATGCATGTATATAGCATTAATTTGTGCAAAATAACATTCATTATTTATACTATAAATATTGTATAAAATACCATATTTAAGTCGAAATAAAAGAATGACGAAAAGAAATGAAATATCCTAGGTATTGAATGACCCTAAATCCCGAGACCTAGGCATCATGATTACTGGATCGACAAGGAATAAAGTAGAGGGAGATAAGGGTCGAAAATATAATAAAAACCACAATTTATTTTTCCCAATAAATCATTTTGGTACCTATTTTATTCTTTATTATTTATACCTCAAATTAATAAATTGTACATGAAAGTTGTAGATAAAAATATATAGAAAAATACAAAAATTTATTTCACATAAATTGTGCTTTCTACACTCATAATAAAAACCCAAGATCCCAACATCCGAGATTGACATCTCCTCCATATGAACTCAAAATTCATTAAAATCACTATTAATCGTAAATAACTTTTAATTAGCTATTTAATGAAGGGTGTTTCTTTTGATTTGGAGTTAAGATGCATAAGTTATGTTTTGAACTCCCATTGTACATTTTACTTGAATAAAATATTTATTTTATTTATTATTTATATTCCTTAATATCTTATATTTTACACATTTGTAAATATTATTTATAACATATGTACATATTTAGAATAAAATCAAATCATTAAAACTACACTAAAATAAGTAAATATGCAAAAATGCATAGATTAATTAAATAAACATACACCTTTATAATAAGTATACACATGTATTTAAGTGTACATATTACTTCAGAAAAATTAAATAAAATATATTTATATGAATTTAAAGAAGTTAAAAATATAGAAATTAGGTACATAAAATAACAAAATCCAAAACACGACATAAAACTAAAATACATATAATATAGGTAAATATATATGTGTGTGTGTGTGTTTATACTTTAAAAAGTAACTTATAATAAATCATCTCATAAAATTAAACAAAAATCATGATAAATACTATATAAAATAATAAATATTTTTTTTATATTTTGATAAAAAATAATAAAATCATTTTCAAATTTTAATTTAATTAATAAGGCTTTTACTTCCTATTTTATCATGTAGCTCGCTTACGTGGACAAATGAGGAGGAGGTCTGAGTTGATCCCGGTCAACTCTCCGCCCCTGCCAAGGTCTACGTCTAGTAGGATTACACCTTGGTCTTCTTCGATTTTTGTGGCTCGATTCTTTCGTTAATTTAGCCCGACTTCTCTTTGACTCTTGCACCTCGACCAATGCTCTTTCATGCTAGATCTTCAACTCGATCGATTGATCACTAAGACGAGCTCTATTCCCAATCGAAGTCATCCATGTATAAAGTATCACTTCCGACTTCATTTGATCCTTGCTCATCTTCTACAAAGAAGGACTCTAATCTTAATACTGCTCAAGGTACCTGGTAATAGAAGGAATCGAGCTAGGGGTTCAACAAGTGCATCTAGGCCGGGTTCAAGTTGATCCACCTCCGTGTCCGAGATCCACTGCGAGGATCCTGAGATCCTTCACATGCAGGTAGGTTGAGCACATATTCTGCATTTCTAGGTAGTATTCTTCTTCTGCATTTCATTTCTGTTTTGATATTTATTCATTCCAGTAGCATAAGAATTGATTCTCGTAATTCGCTAGAGCTCTACTCCGACGAGTATTCCATCATTCATCTGTCATGCTTCGACCCACCAACCACCTCCATCTCATACCCTTTCGCCTTCCCTTCGATCCACGCACATTCATTCCCCGTGATCTTTCTCATAACAGGAGAACCATTCTCCTCCTCCACCACATTGCCTGAGAACACTGCCTCAACCCACCTCCACCCCATTCCACTCGCTAAAGCATCTGGAGGCTTTATTTTTGTGCCATTGTTCTAACCCTGCATGTATCAAAAATGAACGAGCACCAGTTGAGGGTTGTCCGAGGAAGGGAAGAAGCTCCAGGTATTCTTAATATCCAGGCCTCCTCCGTCACATTATAGATAATTTTGAAGATGCAGATCCATCAGGATCGTTTTGGACCATCTCGCAGTAGCCACGAGGTCCGGAGATGCTGGATTCAACTAATCGAAGTTTGCATGGGCGAAACTTCTTTATTATTTGTCTAGGTAGTCCCTCTGCCATCTGGTCAAGCATACCCTGCAAGTGCTCCAGCTATCGTTCAATTGTCCTCTATGCCAACCATTTGGTGAAGCCCCTGATCTGGTCATGCCCACTCATCATCGAACCGTGTCCAAGTGGAAGTACGATGCTGTTGGATTGCCTGGAGGGGGTAATTTTGCCTTATACCCTTGCATCTTTTGTATTTTATTTCTAGTCTACAATCATTCACCTGCTATTATAATTTTCCTATAATTTTTTTAATTTGAACCTTGTACTTCTAATATTCGCACTTAGGTCCAAATCATGTTAACTCATGTGCCAGTGTGCGTAAGGGGACTGGACATTTTACGTCGGGACCCTTGCAGTTGTTTTATTTCTTTTTAGTCCATTAAATATTGAATCTAGTGTATCGCTTTTTTGAGAAATCGCAAGTTGGACCTCACACTTTTTGAATATGGCATTTATACCCCGGCTAGCGCATATTGGGTTATTTATTTTGGGCCTTTTGCATGTTTAGCCCCGTAGTTCTTCAAAAGAATCGGAAAATAGAGGGAGTTTTTTGATAATTGTGTTTAGGTCCCTACCAGTCAATTTATTTCAGTTCTTTATTAGCATTTTTTCTTTGGCATAATTATTTCAAGTGCCCAATAATATTATGAATAACATATATTTTTATGAGGTATTTAGTTTGATTTTTATATATTTAAAAATATAAAAACTCAGCATATTTCCTATTTACATTAAAAAATACATTAAAAGTAAAAAACCTTTAAAAAAATTCAAAAAATTATCTACAACCTTATTTTATAAATACAAACCAGAAATCCCTAAAAATAGAAAAAGAAAATCACTAAAAATTAAAAGGTCCAAAATCCTTATAAAATTATAAAAAAACCTATAAAAATCCAAAAAATTGTTTCTATTACTGAATACTGTTTATTCTATTTATTGTATAATAAAAATCATTTTTGAAAATTTGGGGATGTTTAGAAATTTTTAAATTCCAAAACAATTCAGTCAATTAATATTAGTCATTGACTAGAATTTTTAACTCAATTAAAAATCCAAAAAATTGTAAAATTATAAGAAAAATATGAAAAAAAACCTAAAAAAAGATAAAAATGTTTTATTTCCTCAATTTTAGGTATTTATAGCTATATTAAAAATATAAGCACCTATATTCTATATAAAGATATATTTACTTATACTATTATTTATAAATATTAAAATTATCAAAAATACCAAATTTCTTAGAACTTTAAAAAATAAAAAGGATAATAGCATAGGGTATTTTCATAATTTTGTCTTCATTTTATATTTTTATTAATTGAACCCCTATATTGTAAATACTTATAGTATAACTAAATATAAAAAGAAAGCATAATTAAAATTCAAAAACTATAAAAAGAAATATACAGGCAAAATTTTAAAATTTATTAAAAAATTTCAAAAATAATTAAGAACCCACTAAAATCACACAAAAATACAAAAAAGACTTGTTGTCTTTTTAGCCAATTTTTGTTCTCTATCCCTTGTTCTCCCCGTGTTCAACATCCTATACACATTTCCACTATACATTTATACATAGGGTTATAATAAATTTTGCCCCCCTCATTTTGATTGATAATTATTTAACACAATTCTCTGCACTTAACTTAAATATAGATAATAATGCACAATCAGCCTGAATATGACACAATGTAATTAAACACATGACATATTACTTGGATTAAACATAAAAA
This sequence comes from Ottelia alismoides, assembly GCA_037367405.1. Classification (NCBI taxonomy): domain Eukaryota; kingdom Viridiplantae; phylum Streptophyta; class Magnoliopsida; order Alismatales; family Hydrocharitaceae; genus Ottelia; species Ottelia alismoides. The sequence continues at coordinate 16,002 of JAZKJV010004377.1, read as the reverse complement.
TTAACTTGTAATAAATGAATACGTGATTAAGGTATGAATTTAGAGAACCAAGTGATGTAAGTCTCAGACTATGAGTTTTATTTCTCTCTTGAGCTAGAAATGACATTATTAAATCATTCAATGACCTAATGATAGTGATTAAAAATAACTAATAATAGATCATTAAACATTAAGGTCACTCAAAAATTCAATTGTTCAATGAAAGTGCATTTTTAATCATACTTCATGGTTTCAACAAGCATATTAACAAAAGAACAAGAAATTGTGACTTTTAAACCAAAATCATCCATAAAATTAGCCACTAGGTAGAGTGTCCAACAAGCTTTAAGACGAGTCCAAAATCACATTAATTGGACTTGAGGATAACAAGTTATTCAACAATGAATCTAGGGGTACAAATGTTAGAAAACTTCTAAATTTTATTACAAATCAGGACAAACAAGGAGTAAAATGTTAATAAGAAAACATGTAGTTCTTCGTGTAAGGCTCGGACACATGCACGGATTCTAAACCTCAAGAGTGAATCGCTGCTTCGAGCGACCAATGTGGTTCAATATAGACCGTTGATTCTCACTAAATTTAGGGCGATCAACGGTAGCTGCTCTCCTCATGTTCTTCATCTCTGTATGGTGGTGCTCAGGAAAGTCTCCAGTGAGGTCACTCATGCTCCTACGTACTTCTCAACCTCTGATTAAGGTTGGATGACCGCTGTAAATGCTTCGTAAAGATCGTCGAATGCTAAGGAAGATGAGAGGCACCGTGGATAGCTCTGTCGATGAAGCGTTGCCGTCGAAAAAGATGGAGATCAGAGATCAGCTTCGAAGTCCGATCATTGAAGCTCTTTCATCATGCAAAGTTAGTATTGATCCGGGGTGTGAATGAGTAGATCCCTTGTTGGGTCCAGGTTGAAGAACTCCTAGAGTGGAACGATGTGGGGATGATGATGGAGAAGTGAGTGGATTGACTAGAGGTATACACATGAAAGATTGAGATGTCATGATGAATTACAAGGTTTTAGATTAGATCTTAATAAAGGCTCATCCTAGATAAAATGGTGAAGACGATATACAATGAAGTTGAATAACCTTACCTAGAAATTGGAGGAATGAATCGATGATTTGAAGAAGTTTTAAGCCTGAAGCAAAGTTGGAGAGCTTTACAAGTCATCACCTGACAATCCGGGCTACGAATTGAAGCTCGAGCAGGTGCTTCTAACACTGCAACTTGGTATTCACCCAAGGATCTTGCCGGAGTTGGTCTCCCATCTTCGCTCGATTTTAATCACTCTCTATTACCGAAAGGTTGGAATAGCTCGAGGAGAGATCTCGCTAATGGTGGGTAGCCGGAGCAAGGAGTGAGAAGGGGCTATTTAAAGAGGAAATAGGCGGTGGTTTTCAGAAGTTTAAAGGTAATTTCGACCATCATTCAAGAGTGTCACTGTGGTTTCTGAGGGTTCTGGTGGTAAACGCGAAGGAAAGGGAAGTCAGGGGAAGAGGTTGTCAGTGGATGTTGGTTCGGGAGAAATATGGAGGAAATTGGAATAATTACGAGAAGGTTGCTAGTTGGTCGGTTTGTGAAGGAGGAAAGATATATGCCGAAGGTTGAAGGCGAAAGGATAGTCGTTGGATTTAAATCAGACGGCCTGAATTTGGGCACTATAGGCTGACTGAGATGCGCTTGATCAATAGATCGGATGGTGGATACACAAGCACTAAGGGACGGTTGTGATATAATAAGGGAATGGACTAAAGGACTGATGTTAGAGTGCTAATGAATGACGGCGATCACATGTGATGGAGTTATCAGATAGTATAGGAAGAGACGGGTGGCAAGCTAAGAGCGAGCCACGTGGAGTGCTCTGGAAGCGCCACATGGCCCGATTAGAATTAGAGAAACTAAATAAATTAGAGTTAATTTGGAAAGTAATAGTTAGAGGGTTCATTAGAGTAAGTGGTGAACAAGAAGTCAAAGAGATCAGAGGTCATCTATACCTAGTTAAAAATAAAATATTATTAAAACAAATTTTTAAATTTTCTTATACTTTTTTATATTTTTATTTTATTTTATATTACTTTATTTATATACAATATTTTTCTAATTTTTATTTGATTTTTAATAAGAAATAAATACATAAAATACTACACCATATTAATATATAATAATTAGTGTTAATTATATACAACACATAAATTAGTCATTGATGTTAGTTAGTCAATGACTCATGTAATTAACTTAAGTAAGAGAGTAATTATGGAGATTAATGATGATAAATCTTGGAGTTATCACTCGTTAGATACCTTTCAGGATCTAATATGGGTCATCAACACATGAAGGGGTATCCACACTTCTCCATTGTCGATGACTTTAAGTGGATTGCTCTCGGTCGTTCAATGGTGCGCGATTAGGGGTAATTTTGCATATAGCCCATTTGTATTTTGCATTTACGTTTCACACTTATAAATATATGTGGTGGTGTAATTTGTCTTGAATATTTTAAAGAAGTATATTCATAGTTTCTCATATTAACACTTTAGTCTAACTGAACCATAGTGATGTGCCTATACACAGGCTCTGTTTGGGTTATTTGCATCTTTTCCCATATGTTTTGACCAATATATAAATTAAAATAATTTTTGGATATTTGCAATTTGCCCCTCTGAATGATGAATTATGTGCCACACATTTCCTCTAGTTTTTTTGTATTTTGGCACCTAAGCTTTTATTGCATGTTATAGACATGCCTTGAAAGTAAAAATAATTAAATCCAGGCCCTTTGTGCACTGTTTAATTTTTCTTCTCCTTTATTAATTGCAATAAATGTCAAACTGATCCAAAAATTCCATAAAAATCCATGTAGCTCATGCTATGATATTTTTCATGTAGTGAATTTTATTTATTTAATTTTTTTCAATTTTTTAAAAAATAAAAAACAACACAAAAAATCCCTGTTTTCCTTTAAAAATTTGTAAAACTTTCAAAATTGCTTTAAATTTCCAAAAAAATAGACCAGCTTCATTTCCACTTGTTTGATTTTCGTCCAATTTTCATCTTATTTGCTTTTATAAAACCATAAAAATTTGCAAAACCCTAAAACACCATAAATAAAATATTTCAAAAATCCAAAATTTATGATTTGAGTTTCTACTTATAGATATTTAAATACACTTTTTTTTAAAAAAATGATTCCCATAAGTTTTGAGTTGATTTGTTATTTTAGTTTGAAAAAATACCCCTAGTTCTTCACTGTTTGCTCATTTCTTAGTTTTTGATTTTTAGAAAATCCATAAAAAATACAAAAATCTTCCCAAAATCAACAAAAAAAATTATAAAATACAAAAAAAATATTTTTTGTTTGGGATTGTTGAGTATTTTTACTATATTTGAGGAATACAAAAAGTGGGTGATTATCTTTTATCTCCTTATTTTTATTTATATTTTTTTGAAAATTTAAAAATACAAAATTTTGCAAAAAAAGTTCATTAAAAATTTTAAAATTTAAAAATATAAAAATTTAATATTAAAACCCATAAAAAAATATAAAAAGACACATTTTCAAAATGCCAAGAGTAGTGCACCTTGATTGATTCTTTCTTGTCTTTGATTTTTCATTGATTTGATTGACTCTCGTATAAATAGTTACCTCCTTGTGTTCGACCCTAATCGCTAGACCAAGTTAATAAAAGTATCTTTTGACCACTTTTTTTACTTGCTTGATTTGTATCGTGGTCGAATAAAGATTTTTTCTATTACTTGCCTTTGTTTTGGGGGTGACAATGACAACTTAATTAATCAACTTAGCCCTAGTAGCTCAGTCTTGTATCAGATACTTTGATAAACTAGGAATAAATGGAGTGTAAAATAGTAGAAGGCTCAATGTGATTGGGGGTCAGATGAGGAATAAAACAGACGAAAGTGAAAGAGGCACAAATGTATGGGACTGATCTTTGAGCTTAACTAAATCAAACAAACACCAAACAAGTTTGGGTTCAGCAACTCAACACGAATGAAGCTGTAAGAGCTCGAATATTTTATCTTTTCAATTTTATTTTTATTTTTTAGGCAAAGTCTTTTCACAAGTCCATAGGAGGGCTATCCCTATAGGAGTGTGTGTATTGCCACGAAAGTTCCTCGTACTTGTTCCACCTCCTTTGTAACATGTGATCTACGCACTTATAGATCCGTAATCTCATGTTTGGGGGTACTCAGCCAAATAAATATAGTGATGAAGCCGATAGGTGAAACCAATACTTCCCTCGCAAGTGAGATACACAGATGCATGGCGATGAGACAGATACCCTTGTGAAAGCGTTACATATGCTCAATAATTCAGACCAAGTCGAATGCTCCACACAAGACAGGAACACCATCCTCGACAAGGTCCTACTCACCTACATACAATAGAAGCACCAATACTTCACAGTCATATGTAATAATCAAGGCTACCATAGATCGGGTTTTGGGCTCTAATCCCTAGGGGTCACACCTCACTCAGTCTAAACAGTACCTAAAAATAATGAGGGCTTTATAAACCCAAAACAAGGATGTCCATTACGAATTATAATTAAGTTCAAAGTTTTGAGTATTTTTCAAAGCAAAGTGCCTGATGATTTTTTTGTTTAATCCTAATATTGCAAAAATAGAGGGGATAGAGGAAAAGTTGTGCAAGTGGATACTAGAGTGGAAATCTCTCTCTCGTATCAAATGATGCATGCAAAGTAAGGGGACTTATAGTGCTTCCAAGCTCTCTCCCTGTGGGATGCAAGATAATAATATAAATATCTACACTATAATTGCGGTATGCAAGCAATGAAAGTGCCCTAAATGAGAATTGCTATTAGCATGAAGAACCAAATGATAATACTTCAAAAACGGTTCCTAAATGTCCGATATTGGAGACTCCTTAGTGCCCGCTACAATAGGTCCTGCAAGCGCTGTATAGAATCTCTCATGATAAGTGGTTCCAAATTCAAGCAATTAGCAATTAATTTTTGATTAAATTCAATTAAAGTAATCTATAGGTACATGCTTCGCATTCATCTTGGACCTAGCTATCAAGTCAAGCAATCTTAGATCTAGGGACTCAATCACAGATACAAAGAAAAATAAAGATAGAAAACTCAAAATGCGTGAAACAAAATAAAATAAAGTGATGAAAACAAGGAAATTTGACGAGACCCCCTGGTGAACATACACCCAGGCAATGGACCTCATGAAGTGGTAAGTGTCGAGTGTCAAAAATTATTGTAATTGAATTTACAAAAATAAAATAAAAAATCTCTCTTCACAAAATAAAAATAAAAAACTACGCAAATATGCTCCTCTCTTCTCTCTGTCTCTATGCTCTCTCCAGTATGCCTACAAGTAGAAACACTAATCTCCTCGTGACTCGAGTGTGTCTACATCCTAAGAAGCATTCATCGTCACATGGTCCCTCGTTGAAAAATCAACAAAGAAATAGGTGGTCAGAAGTAGATAAATAATTATTAACAATAAAAGAGAAACAAAAATAAAAATAATTAAACAGAGTAATGTACAAGAAAATGCTACACTCCGTTGCTCCTCGACAACGACGCCATTTGAAATGTCCAAAGAGATGCCGTGAAGCGATCTTGAGGTCAGACAAAGTGACCTCAATCGCTGAAGTGACCGACGTGACAATCAATGGATAAATTCAATAAATCAATCCATAAATAATATAAATAAATCGATCAAATTAGGTAATGTGGATCGATATTTATTATAAACCCTACAATAAAATGTGTATAGTGATAAGCAGAGTAGGGTGTCGAATACAGGGAACAAGTCGGTGTAGCAGGCATTATTATTTATAAATAAATAAATAATACTATATATGCAAAATAATTACTCACTGCATGTTTTTTAGGTTTTTAATTATTTAATTTATTATTTAATTTCATTTACTACGTATAAATTTAATTTTTAATTTTATAATTTCTTTTTTATTTTTATTTTAGATTTTTAGTATTTTATTTTTAATTATATAATAAGTATGTAAGAGAATATATAAGTATATAATGTAATAGATAGAATATAAGTGATATATATTATAACATATATAATAAATATACAAAAAATAGAAAATATAAGAAAGAATAGTCGTTTTTATTATTTTTAAGGATTTTAAAATACAATTAAGGCATTTGTATAATTAATAATAATGTGAACTATATATAATTATGTACGTGCATATAAAGTAATATTAGGTATTATAATTATATATAGTTATAAATAATCAAAATTTTCAAAAAAAAATATCTTGTGTTTTTATATTTTCTTATATTTTTATATTTTCTTTTTTTGCTAATTTTTAGGTTTTTTTGAAGTCCAAAATGTACAAAATCATGAATTTAATAAATATGTTGAATCATTTTGAGATTTAAACAATTAAATAAGTCCAAAATTTCTCAAAAATAACTTTAATAAATACTAATATGTATAAAAAATATGAGACAAAACTTGTTTTTTCAGGTTTTGGGGACTTTTTTTAATTTTTTAGGGTTATCAAGGGTTTGCATTTTCAGAGTTTTCTTTTAATTTTTTTTGGGATTTTTTGCATGTAGTGATAAAATATAGTAACAAATAATATGTTATTTTTTGCATTTTTATTAAGGTTTTATATTTTTTATTTTTTATGCCAAACATGAATAAACATACTCTTTTATATTTTTAATAAATAAGAAATGAGTGAAAAATGCAAAATAAAATATATGGCATGAAAGGGCACTTAATCAATCACTTAAAACTATTTTTTACGATTTTTGGAGTAGGAGAAGCATTTATAGAAAATAGAAAAGCATACATAAAAATTAATAAAGATAAAAGGGGCATTTCTGTAATTAAAAAAAAGTCAAGGGAGTTTGTGCAAAAACACCAGAAATTTTAAAATGTCAACTTGATTTTTACTGCTATTGCATAATTACAAAAGTAGAGGCGTTATACATGCAATTTTCTCAGCTCACGTAGGAGGGCATGTGAGATGAAATGGTAGACTAAATTGCAATATATAAACATACAAGGGTCTGTTGAAAATTTTCCCAATGTTTTAAGCTTAATAAAATATTTACAAGACATTACGAAATAAAAAAGGTGGAGTAGGTTTGGCTAAATTTACACACATACGCCTGCTCGATCTAACTATTAACCTTGTGCCACGTGAAGAATCCCTTGGTTGTGGCTGCACATCGTTTCAATTAAAATGGACGACCCATATTAGATCTGGGTCATTTTCACCATCTGATGGTTGGGGAGCATCCTGGAAGAACTATCAATGAACTCGTTTATAACGAGTTTGGATTTGTTGGTTCTTGAATCTTCGATGTCCTCTTCTTACTCCGACAACGGGTACGAGCTGTTGGAGGCTTTTCGCATGTCCTGGTCTCCTCCAATGGGATGGAGATGGCTTAGACTATAATCTAGAACTACAAGTAGCTCCAGGTGACCTGGAGCACTTCCAGGTTGCTTCTTGGCTCCAGATGAATCCTCTAAGGACCATACCTGCACCAAAATATTAGGAGGATTGAGGGATACTCCTTCGAATGGTCTTTGAAGCTCATATTTACGGTATGAGTGGAGATGGCGAAACTCCGACGAGTTGCAGGGGGAGGAAGATTTGATTTGCCAGTTCTCTAAGGATCTAGGTTGGTATGTGGGGGAGATCATGGAGAATGTGAGGGGAAATGGAGTGGGATAGAAATGATGTGAAGATATGATCGATAGATGGTGAATTTGGCATAAACCTCAAGCTCTATGTCAATCTGGGGATATCTGATCTGATTATGACTAAACTAAACACTCAGATTGAAAACAAACATAAGGAAATAAAAATCAAAACTTAAATTTACCTAGAACAAGTAAAGAAACGACCTCAACTTAGCTAGAGGCCAAGGAGGCAGAACTGATCGGAGCTACTTCGGTGGTAGTGGTGGATCGGGCTACTCCGTTACTCCTCCTCACTGTAGAACATGACCTCTGATTGTTGCCACTAAGGGGAAGCCCTTTGGTGGGTTTTGAGAGGCTAAGATTAGCTTAGGAGTGATCAAACACAAAAAGGTGGAAAATTGCAAAAATTTTATAGGCTGACGGTTGGATGGGAAGATAATGGGTGTGGCAGAGATGGCGTGATCAACTGAAAAATCAGAAGGATGGGTGATGATTAGGAAGGAGAGGTATGCATTGTTGACGAAGGAATCGAGGTTCCTCGAGTCTCAAATCATCGTCAAAAAATCAGAGAAGATGAGCCTACACGAGGCTCTGACAGGGGCGGCGAGTTGGTTAGTATAGTTGAACCGAGGTCAACTAATGGGAGCTTCTGGTTGGTCCACATGAAGCAAACAAAAAATTCCAAGGTTAAAAATGCTAGTAAAATCAATAATAAATGCTAAATAAATTAATTATTTTTCATTTATAAAATAACAAATGTTTCCAATTTTATGAAGTATTTTATACATATTTTTATTTATTTTTTCGATGTCATTTTATTATAAGTTACCTTTTACATGTATAAATATAGGGAAATATACATGTATATTGGGTATTTAATTTTTAATTTGTATTATATATTTTGTTAATACATACAAGTATTTTTATATTTATATCTATTTAATTACATTTTAGGTATTTTTGTTGTATTTTTATGTCTTTACTTGTACACTTAATTAATAATATACATTATTTTTATTGGTATATATAGGTTTATTTCATCTATATATTAAAGTGATTGATTTATTTAAATTTTATTTTAATGGCTTTATTTCATTTTAGTTATGGACACGTGCTTCAATAATAGTATTTACAATTTTATAAAAAGATAAGAATTTGATCAATATAAAGAACAAACATATTGAATATAATATACAAGTATATTGCATAATGAGGGCTCAAAACCTAGCTTTTACATCTTGACTCCAAATTGAATGAAACCATCATTATTAAATAGCTTATTAGATGTTATATAAAATTAAAGATGAATTTCTTTGATTTTTATACAGTATGAGGAGATACGAACCCACAAAATTTTCTTTGCGGCTTTTTAATTTTGTGTGTCTCGAGCACACTATCCATTATTTCCCAGTGAAATAAATTTTGTATTTTTCTTTATATTTTCAGTATTCATGTTGAGCATTTTATTATTTGAGCTGTAAAATAATAAAATAAAATGGGCACCAAAAAAATATTGGGCAAAATAAATTAGGGTTTAATTTTGTTTTCTATATAGTTTCTCGATCCTATCTCCCCTACTTTATTCCTTGTCGACAAACTCCTCATGATGACATGGTCTTGGGATCTAGGGTCACTCAGTGTCATTGACACTTCATTTTTATTTTATTTTCTTTATTCTTTTATTTTGGAATTAAATACAATAATTATACAATATTTTATACAAAATTTTGTATAATTTACAGAGTATTTATTTTGAATAATTAATGATATATACATGCATTTAGCTAGGGATTTAAGGCCAAATGAAAGAACAAAGCTGATGAAATGGAAGTCATCATGGGGAGGGGAGGACACCGGAGGGGGGGATTGTTAGAGGGGAGGAAGTACACGCATGAAAGGGAGGAGGATCAGGAGGGGAAAGTGATTAGGATACATGATGCAGGGGAGTGAAATGTTGGCGATGGAAATTTGGGTTGACCGTTTTTCAGGAGTCGTAGCAACTGCAAAAAAATCAGTTACGTCGAATATGCATTTTTGGCGGTTTGAACACTGTCGATTATATGATGATTGTATGTTTCAAGAATACGAGCCAATTTTTACGATGGCTACATTCGTAACAGCTGAAAAAACACTTATTGGCAGCGGATACTATCGACCGCCGATATGTATCGACAAAAAATACACATATTTCAGTAGTGTCTCCTCGATGTGGATGCAAGGAAAGAGTGCTAAGTTGGAGTGGATGCTGAATCAAGACCTCATCGAGGAGGAGGAGGAGGATGTCAAGATGGGGATGGGTTTATCATGCTATGGAGGAGGGGAGTGGTGGTTGGAAGTGAGACCCCAACCTTCAAGACAGGAGGTGGGTGAGGAGGGCCCTGGGGCCCCAATTGCTCATCGAGGACTAGTCGTTGAGGTTGCATGTCATATGGACTAAACCCTATTGAGAAGGAAGTGGGATGAGAGGGGCGGGGCACATTATTGTAGCAAAAACATATTCGTCACTATTACTCTGGTAAAAATAATGCTACATGTAATGCCTAATAAATCTATTGCTAAAATATTTTTATTTTGGGACGGTAGGTACAATGAACATCAACACCAATAAAAGACCATGATTTACATGGAAACCATTAGCTGAAAGAAAAACCATAGGGGTACACAAATCCTAATCTCCTATTGTAGAGAATAGGGCACACATCACACTTCATGAAAAATGAGGGGGATGAGTACAATATATAGACAAGGTTTGTAAATAGTTCCTCATCCAAAGATCTATTTATCCATATATGTTACACAACTCAACACTCACACAGAAGTTGGACATACATGTAAACCATGTCCAACTTGCCCACATTCAACTCAAATTGTATCGTTAAAATCCCCTTTGTGAAAAGATCAACAACTTGATCATCACACATGGTTTTAGGTAAGGAAGACACAACATGCCCACAACAATCTTCTCTCATATAAAATGTCTATCAACCTCCACATTATTGGTTCTATCATGAATAACAGGATTATTTGCCAAGTTTTTTGCATCACTGCTATCATTGAACATATTTATATGTATGTGCATATGATACCTATCTTTTCCACAAGGAGTTTCAATAAAAAAATTTCAGTGATACCTTTTGCGAGTCATACCATTCAGCTTCAACACCAGATCTTGAGATCACATTCTGATTTTTTACTTGTCCAGATGATGGGCGTTTCCATACATATACAACACATACATGTTGTGGATATTCTATCATCTATGGACCTTGCCCAATTAGCATTGGTATTTTTTTTTGAATGAAGAAGGGGTGGAGTCCCAACCTGGGATCCACCACACGGGAAATATATATTTATATAGGTAGGCAATTAAATTACATCATTTTGATCTACACCAACTGATTCCATAATAGACACAACACCCTACAATGCTCACAGACATTCTCAGAGTAAAACAAACTCCAACCTTCAATAATTACATCCTGATTCTTTTTCATCATAATCCCTTTTCCAAAGAGATTTCTTTAGGTAGTTAATTATACGGTTGAAGGCATTCAATTGAGTAGTGGTGGGGGCATGCATGAATTGACTAATAGTTGTCATGGCATAAGAAATATTGTTCCCCGTAAGAGTGAGATAAATTTGCTTTTGCAACTAATATTGGATATCTTCATTTGTCAACATCATTAAGAACTTCTCCATATGTACTACTATGTTTTGATTTGCCTCCAAAATGCATAGAGAGGCATGCTCACATACATGCATTCCTAAATGTTGTAGCAAATTAAGCATATAATTATGTTGATTTAAGCGCACATCCTTTGGATATCTAGCCATCTCAATGTTAAGAAAATACTTTAGTTCTTCCAAATCTTTGAGCTCAAATTCTATCACAAAGATCCTTTTTATATTAGCCATGTTAGGATATAGGTGTTATCAAATCTTTATCAGTTTTAAAATACAAATAAGGATGTGGATATAGACATTGAGGGATATTAAAATTTTGGTATCATATCCTTAAAAACATATATAGACGCAAACAAATATTGATAGCATACGAGTAATATTATAAATACACTATAGATTGGCTTAAATATAAATGTATTAGATGGAAAAATACATAATATAAATATACTTAATGTGCTTATATCATTAAAATTATACCAAACATGGTGAAATAAGGTATAGAATTATGTTATATATGGTTAAAATAAATGTAAACTATATTTATTTATGAAAATAAATATACATATACATGTATGGATGTTTGTAGATATCAGACTGATATCCATATCAGTATCCACTTTAAAACGGACAAGGTTACGAAAACGAATTCAAAATCTGTATAAAACGTATGCATCAGCGGATCAGATATGGATTGAATCCTAGATAACATTGCTAGCACCTTTTCAAAATTCAAATTGACCTTAACTAGGAACATAGTCGTATTAAGTTTGGATTACAAGGGTACAAAATCAATCGCAAGTTAATTTCAATCAGTATTAGATTCTTCCTGAGTTGTTTCAACCTAAGCAGTATTCAGTCAGCTTTTGACAAGTTACAACGCCATACATGGAAGTAATCAAACGAAGCGTATAGGAAATGATTACCTTGGAATGAAGGATCCATTTAGCTAAGAGATTTTGTGATATCTAATGCCCAGTGTAGGCTGCATAGCTCCATAAGTGGACATATATTCCATTACACGGATACGTTTCTGCAAGAAAATGATATTGAATCTATTGATAAAAGAAACTAGACATTCATGTAGTGCAAACTCTGTTTTGAGACAACTTAATTTAGATGCTTACTTTCTGTGCAGATATAGAAGTCTTTGGTACACGAGATCAAGGTAAGACTGTAGATAAAACTTGGCAGTGTGCATGCTATCGATGAGCTCCTCGGACCTTATTATAAACATTCGCCAATTTAATCTTGGCATCGAGCACATTCAGAAACTTTAGACGTTTACAGAATTTAGGCCATTTATAGTGATTGCTATAGGTAATTTTTGTATTATTTTCTTTTATTATTGGGATTTATACCTGGCAGACCTTATAATCTTGTCAATGACCTCTACGACCTTTGAAACATCATAATTCCTCCCTCACCCCCGTAAACTTGCTCTGTCTTACCCCACGAACCCTACCGTTAAATTAACACATTTAGAGTTAACTTCCTAAGGTTAAAAACGAGTTAATCTAACAATCCATGATCGGACGGTTAGAAATTAACCAAAAAAGAAAAAATAATCCTTCTACTACAACACCGAGGTGAGGCTCGAGTAGAGAAGGTGACGGTGGACGGGGTCGGGTTCCACCCAAGACTGACAGGGGTCGAGGAGGCATGCGCCTAAGAAGGGCTAAAGCCTTCGAGCAGGGGAAGGCGGTGAGAAGGAGGGGCTTCGAGTGGGGGGGGGGGGTGGTCTTCGCAGGTGGAGGCGCGCAGCAGCGGGTTGGGGGGGGGGGGGGGGGGAGTGTTCGCAGCTGGAGGCGCGCCGGGGGGAGGGGGCTTCGCAAGTGAGGAGGCAGTGGGGTTTCGAGGGGGGGTGGGTAGGGGGGGCTTGCAGTTGGAGGCGCGGTCGCAGCTGGAGGCGGCGGCGGCGTGGGGGGGGGGGTCGCAGGGGACGAGGCGGTTGGCGGGGGGAAGCATCGACGGGGACGGGGGGTGAGGGGGTCGCAGGGGACGAGGCCGGGGGCTGGGTGGGAGCAGCGATGCTGTGGGGGGGGGTTCGCAGGGGACGAGGCGGGGAGCCAGGGGGGGCGCTCCGAGCGACAGCGGAGTGTCGAGCGAGCATCGGAGGCCGACCGTCGTGGGGGTGTGGGGCCTTCGAGTGGCGGCGGGCCGGCTGTTCAGTTGGAAGTAAAGGGTGGGAGGGAGTGGCACTTAAAGTAAATTTGATAAATAAAATGGGTATCATATAAAGAAAGATAACAGAATCCGATTAGTCTTAACGGTTAAATGGACATGGGTTAACCACAGAGTCTTTACGGTAAAGGTTAACAACTTTACGGGGGTAAGGGAGGAATTGATGTTTCAAAGGTCGTAGAGGTCATTGACAAAGATTATAGGGTCTACCGAGTAAAAATCCATTTATTATTCAATCTTCTTTATATTTACTAACTTACCATCTACTCAGAGCATGATTGATTTATGACATTTTTCATTACAAGCTCAGCTATTCCCGACGATATTTATTTAGGTTTATTTAAGTAAACCCAAGCTACTCTTTATCTCCCTTTTTAAACGAGTGACCAGGGCAACTCAAAACCTTAGGAATGAAAATATACTATAGACAAAAAGATTGTACACATCATACCTATGTACTTGAATATTCAAACGTCGTATATTTGATGATATCTCTGGACCCTCTATTTTTATTCTTAATTTTACGGAGACTTACTAGTTCTCTTAAAACATTCGTTTGTAGATACCAGGAAGTAGAAAGTCATTGAGGAAGATCGCAACAAAATTCAAACCCGAACAATACGGGAGCATTACAGCACATGCCATAACAGCAGAGTATCAGCTCCCAGAGAACATGAGCCTGGATCCTTTGCTGTATCGAGAGTTACCTCTGAGATATTGTAATCGTGATTTTTTTTTGCGAATCCGACTCCAAAACTTCATCATTGTAGATTGAATCATTGATTAATATTCTACACGTCTTCCAAATTTATCTAAAATCAGATATCATTTGCTATTTTTTTATATCAATTAAATCATAAGGAGAAACATCCCCTCCTGCATAAATGACCCGAATAAATAAACTTTCATCGTCGTGAAGCTATAGAGCCAAACCAAAGAGATAAGAGAAATTGAGAAGATGATTAAAGTCAAAGCTTTGGGAGCCCCAAATCACAATTCTGATAAACACACATAATAGTAGTACAAAGCAGAAGAGAAAACCCTAGGCAGTGTCGGTGCCTTCAGGCAGCCCGAACTGTAGAATTCTCCTATACATGCAAATATCTAATATCGATCGTCTTCACGGACTCTTTGATTCCGTATTCTATGTAAGAGACATATATTACTGGCATTTCGGTCTCCACCACTGCTTCACGGCACACTACTCGTCACTGGTTTAATGGTGGTGGTGGAGGAACATATGGTCCAGAGGGTGGTGGAGGTGGCGGTGGCGGAAACGGTGGGAACGGCAACATGACATGAGGGGGTGCTGGACTTGGAGTAGGTGGGGAGGGAAGCCGTTTCAACGGAGGGACACGGCGTCCCACACCGGGGGTGAATCTCGGTGTCCACGATAACCGAGTTTGCGCTGCTGCCTCCGCCTGCAGCTCGAGGATCCACATCAAAGAGATGGGGAGGAGGAGGAGAATCTTCAGCACCATATACATGAGCAGCAACTCTTGCGACGCACATGATCAATCAGCGGAGGTCGGAAGAGAACGATATAGTAGTGAGACAACGATACTTCGTCTCCAAATGGCCGACCGGGTCAATGCATGTTCGCCACTGTGGGAGCAGAGACTTGCTTTGCGTTGCGAGTCTACTCTCGGCTTCCATTATCTGTTGATTCCTTCCGTGAAATATATTTCCATTACCGAGATTGTCCCTCCCTCCAATATGTCGGATCCCTCAAGATCGACTAAAAACGGACCATAACATTGTACATAAACCAATAATATCTTTTAGATCTAATCACCTTACTTTGGTAAATAGGGCGCCATATTGGTAGAAAAATGGAAATTAATTTATCAACAAAATGTTACAGGCAGTTGTGCTGCTAGGAGTAAATTTTGATTTTTTTTTGAAAAAAAGGTGGCAATTTCATTTAGTACAACTGGATATGGAGAAGAAATGTTGACAGTTTCTTCAAAAATAACAAATCGAAAAGAAGATAAGTCTAAGCAACACAAAAAAAGGTACATCTTCCCGGTGAGCTTTCGCAACGTATGGGCAGCAATTCATGATTTCCCTGAGCGGTTGGCGACGACTGCGCGGGCATGGACTAACAAGGTCCCTAGGGTTGCTTCTGCAGTATAAGAACAATAAGGGGGTGGAGCATTGAAATGGGTAGGGGGTAGGATTGGAGGTTAAAGGGAACAATCACAAAATAAAACAACATATTTAGCTACGACAGAGTGTGGTTTCAATGTACACTGAAACAACCTCGTACATCATTCCTTCCAGATCGATGCACTCTTTGCGATTAGCTGTTATTGTGATTTTGAATGAGGAATTACATTATGATTTGTGAAGAAACAATGCAAGTTGGTCCTTGGTGGTGAAGTGTGAGAAAGTGCAAATACATGTATCGTAAATTGACATTCGAGAAGTAAGTGTTCAAAGTTTTCGGCGTCTTAC